>PVKS010007338.1:0-73488 GCA_004027875.1 Aplodontia rufa
CGGGGTTGTTTCCATAGCCTAGCAATAGTAAATTGTGCTGCTATGAACATCGATATTGCTGTGTCACTGTAATGTGCTGATTCTAAGTCCCCTGGAAAGATACCCAGGAGTGGAATAGCAGGGTCATATGGTGGACTCAAGTTTAAAGTCAGCTGGGTGCTATACTCCCAATGGAAATGATTTGTACTTTTAGGATTAGAATCAAGAAGCTCTGAAGAGCACAAATATGTTGCAGTAAGTGGTGACCAGATTCCTTTGTCATTTACTTGTGCTGTATCAGTGACTCGTCTTTATTTTACACCTATGTACCCATGGGACTAGGAGAGGCATTCCAATGATCAACTATCAGAAGGTGGACAACTCAGTTTTGGTTCAAAATGGTGTATCGGTTTGGTATGTTGAAACTAGCTGCTAGTGATCTGCTAGTGCATTGCAGCCCTATGACTACATCCCTGTTCTATGTTGCCTAAAGATAGTATTAACTAAATCCTTCCAGTGGAGAACACTGTAAAAAGAGAGCATTGATAGTTTATTTTATATGGAGTTCAAAATAGCCTGAGCTATGGCTAAATGTAGCCTTTTAGATAGCGGCAAATGAGTCGACTGGTTTAGCAGATGCTCAGAAGAGGCAAAGTGGAAGACTGGAGACAAAGACATTTGAGAAAGAAATAAAGAAGGAATCCATGCGAGTAGCTGCAAAAGGGTTCAGGTCTTTGGACTCCGTGTTTATGCCCACCAGGGAGTGTCTGCTTGTACAGAGATTTCTCAGTTACCAGGCTGACCAGATGACTTATGAAGTAATGTTGGTCTGCTTCTTTCCTCACCTATCTTAGTTGTGTCTACTGTGAAGCTATTAACAGAACAATATTGTCAGGGTTGGGTATGGTCCTTGGGCACAACAACTGCTTCTTTTAATAGCTTCCACATGCCTAATATACACTTTTTCTTACCCTTTATGTGCATTAATATAAATATAGAGAATTAACATCTCTTGAAAGTAGGAGAAATAGGAACTAGTGATTTGTAATTCCTTAGGTCAATTATCCTAAGATAGCCCAAGTGGGATCATACTTTCCATAAAAGCGATTAGCTTGACAAAGCAACTTGGCATTGATTTTTTTCTCTCTTTCCTGGTACCCTTCTGCTTCTTGGAATCTTCTGAAGTAGCTACAGCAAAATATCTTCAATGTTGAAATATTAAAAATTATTTATTCTGCAGTCACTGAAAAGTTTGTCTACTCAATAGGGTATTGGTCTGGCAATCCCAATATAGTGGGATGAACAGTGTCCCCACCAAATTCATGGCCACTATAATCCTTAAGGTGTGATTTATTTTTAAATAAAAACTTTGCAATTGTAATTAGTTAAGGATCGCTATGAAATTACACTTGATCTGATGGCTGGTGATTTTATCGCAGAAAAGAGACATGATTTAGACAAAGAGAATAAAGGTCATGTGAAGACAGGAGACAGAGATTAGAGCGATGTGGCCACAAGCCAATGATTGAGAGGAGCCACCAGAAGTAGAAGGAGTGTTTCAGTAAGCTTTTTCACTGCTGGCAAGAACAGTTTTAGAGAGGAAAAATTTGTTCAGGGGCTCAAGGTTGCAGAAGTCTCAATTCATAGACAGCCAGTTCCATTCCATGGACCTGGAGGGAGGTGATGCTGAACATCACAGGAGTGTGTGGTGGAGGGAAGCAGCTCAGTATATTACACCAGGAAGGAGAGAGGGAAAGAGGGGGAAGGAGGGGAGAGATAGAGAGAGTGCACTCTGATCAATGAGGACAAAATATATATCCCCCAAACATGTCCCCAGGCACCTACCTCCTCCAGCCACAGCCTGCCTACAGTTACCACTTAGTTAATCCCTATCAGGGAATTAATTCACTGAATGGGTTAAGGCTCTCAAATCTAATAATTTCACCTCTAAACCTTCTTGTATTGTCCTACACATGATATTTTGGGGGACACCTCATATTCTAAACCTTTCTAAACTATAACAAGAAGCAAGGAAGGATTCTTACCTGGAGCCTTTGGTGTGGGCTTGGATTTGCCAATCTCAATTGTGGACTTCTGGTCTACCAGACGTGAGAGAATAAATTTTTGTTGCTTTAAGCTATCTGATATATAACAATTTGTTATGGTAGCCATAGGGCACAAAGATGAGCAATGAGAGGAGGAGGGAGAAGAAAGGAAAACAACAGGAAAAGAAGTATAAGAAGTCGCCATCCACTGACAATATGATGGTCTACTAGGAAGCTTCAATATATGTATAAATCATTAGAAAACATAGGAGGCTTAAGGGTTTTCTTCCATATGTGATACAAAACAATGGTTTTTCCTTAAACCAGAGCCAATGAAATAATATAGGCAGTTTTGGAAAAAAAACTAGTAACAGAAAAATAAGGTGTCTAGAAATATGTTTCTTCTCTTGTTTGGGGAAATATAAAAACTCACTGGAAGATATGAAAGAACAACTAAAATAATAGAGATAGACCTTACCCAGGAAACTGACAGAAGTCTCTGCATTAATCTAGAGATTCAAAACAATTCTGGTCAAAATCTCAAAGGGATTTTTTAAAGGGAGCTTAGCCAATTACTCTGAATTTATTTAGAAGATCAGAAATCCAAACACTCTGAAAGAGTGTTAAAGATCCAGGAATAATAAAGGGGGATAGACAGAGAAGTTTATGGGATAGAACTGAGTCCCCATGTAGTATATAAACTTGGTCATTTAAAAAAGAATTGACAATTTGATGGTTTTAGACAGTAATAGTTTATTTTTGTGGAAAAATGAAATGAATCCCTATTTTACATCATAAACAGCAATATGCTCCAGATGGACTGGTATTAGGTGTGAAATGCAAGAATTTTAAGGTTTTTATAAGAAAATATCTTCATGAATTGTAATGAATGATTTTTAAAGCAGAAAAAGTACAAATCAAATAGAAAGAGATAAATATATTCAAATACATTGAATTTAACAAAAAATTTTAAATTAATAAGACACCCGAAAATAATTTTAAAAGAAGCAAGGTAAATATTGGGAGAAAATATTTGTGACAAATGTAATTGGCAAAATATTGGTTGAATATGTGAAAATACCTGTAAATCAATAGGATAAATAAGTAAATAGTAGTATTGTCAAAAGACAAAAGTAGACATTCCACAGAAGAAAAAAAACTAGAGTAGAAAAGGAAAAAATGTTCAACAATATTAGGAAAGAAAGAAAATTCAAAGTAAAGCCACGATGTGATACCATTTTGCATTCTCAGACAAGGTTGGGTGGGCCTGTAAATAAGTTTATTTTAATGATCAAATACCAATTAGCTTAAGGATCCATGAATACATTTGATCTGCTTTCAAATATCTTGCCTTCAATAAATTCTAGGAAACCCAAGTAAAGCTTTTGTTTTCTATAAATCCTTCCTGCACTCATTATTGTAGCAGCCAGCATGTACACAGTTCAACTTTTATCTTGTCATTGGCTTTTCCAAGGTGATGCCACTTGTCCTGAGTACAGCCATGTGCTCCTGCTTTATTTCCTCCAAAGACCAGGATTTAGTCAACAAAACATTAAGGAGAATTTGTGATAAATATGAATAGATCCACAAAATAATTTATAGATGTTTTTAGAAATCAATTGTCTTTAAGAACCAACTATCATCTAATTCAAACTTAACCCAGAATTCCTGCAATAATTTTTAAATTTCTCCCTGTGTACTGTAGGGAACTGGTCAACCTCTGTTAGGAGAATTCTCAGCCAACTCCCTCCCTTGGGATCCAGCCTCTGATAGCAAGAGAAGTATCTCCTCTTTCTGCCCAGGGCCCATCTCATATTTACAGGGGTAATTATTTAAGAAGAATATGCATATTTGTCCACATATCTTCTCACCTTTATGTGTATACACAGTTTTCACATTTGAGTACTATTCTTTTGTCCTTTCTTTTGAAAATTATTTTAAATAGTTCCTATACTATTGCTGATTTATTCTAAATTTGTCCCAACCTAGAAAGATCATGTTTATTCCTACCTGTAAAACTTCTACCAATGATCTGTAGTTTGAATAGTTATAAGGAGACATATGAGAGGAGAAGATGTATCACCAGAAAGGGAGGATGAATGTATGAATTAGGTGCTATAAAGTTTCAAATTTTATCCTGAACTCAGGATATTAAATCAGCTTTCATGGTGATGTTGCAAAAAACAGACAGAGATGTATGTGTTGTTTTCAGAACTTTATATTATTTTCTTCCTGGCCTTACGACTCAGGGACACAGCAAAGGTAACAACAAAGGTTTCTTGTCTCAGAAGAAGAAAATCCCTGGTATGAGTATTATGTTCTGGGATACATGCTACTGGGCTAACTATGGGAGGAATGAAGATGTAGAACATATAAAATTCCATAACCAATCTGGAAAGACAGTTTAAATGTATTATTGGGTAATTCCTCATGATGTCGAACATAATGTCTTCCATGAATGCATTATCTATGTGGTCATAAATACCTGATGAGACGTAGCTGGGCATGGCTGACTAGGATATATCCTGGACAGCAAATGTCAGAAGTTTATTAATTTAATGGACATGGATCTATCTTATCTACATTTCATTTTTTTCCTTTTTTGTTATTGTTGACATTGGATTTCAAAATTCTGACTCCTTTTCCCCAATTCCCCTTTCAAGTAGTAGAGACAATTGAAAACAACAATGATCCCGAGTCACTCTGAAATATACCACAATTAATTTCCTTTTTTTCAAACTGGTCTGGAGGACATCCTTGAAGATTGAACATCATGAAACATGCAAAGAATCATGAAAAATGTTGGTGGAACTTCCAGTTGAGGAGGAGTTTCGATAGTATTTCTCAACTGATGGATTAGGAAATAAGATAGAAAGAGATAACATAAAGACGTGTATGCTTTTACTTTAATTTTGAACAATTACCATTACAAAGGAGTGGTTTGTGGTTATGTACAAAAATACTTCAATTCCAAAATAACCCATGAACAAGAGATGTGAGCACTAACGGAAGTATAAATAATCAGTAAAATATTTAATGAGAAAATGGAAAATAATAGAAAGATGATCTTATTCTATGTCTTCTGTGAAATGTTCTTACACACTTCCTTGAAGTCATCTACTCTTGTAGTATTCTAATGTAACATTTTAATTATTCTAGCTTCTTAAAATGGGCATTTCACAGAAATTTAGAGATGAAATGGACCTTACAGGTAATATTGTCCAAAGTACATCATCAATTGCATTCTTCTTTTTCCTGCCAATGATTTAAATAACTGAAGATATTGTAGTTTTCATCAGCTTGATAGCTTTGCTATCAAAGTTAAAAGAGAATTCATTGGAATATCCAGTGATTCCAACCCTTACTATGTGCTGAAACATGGCTTTTTAAAAATTAAAATTTAGGTTATGTGAATGTTGATAAATTCATGAGATATCCTCTATTAAGCTTTATTTTATAGTAACCATAATCATTTACTACATAATAATCAGCTCCTCATTTCTGTTACAGAATAGAAGCAATAATTCCTTTCGATAGGGTTACGCATTTTTTTAAGATCTAATTAATACCAATGCATCAATTCTCTCAGTCAAACCCTGGGCTTCTGAGCATCGTGTGATTCCATAATCTACAAAACCTCAGTCCAGTCCCGTAACTTGTTAAATCTTTAAATCCAGTGTGAGATACTTTGGAGCTTTAGTTTAAAACTTTAAACTAATGACTTGATAATTGTTAATTTTGAAGCCAGTGATTTAAGAGCTGTTCCTTTATCTTAGTGTCACTGTTACAAGCCAGAAACCAGCTAACTATTCCATTAGTTTTGAATGAAACCAGAAAGAGGAGTTAATAATGCAAATTTTTCTTTTAAAATATATTTTACTGGGAAAAGAAATTGCAATGCTTACTAACCTTGCCTTTGACAGCTACCTCAAATACGTACTGATCATACCACTTTTAGAGTAATTCTAAGGTTAAAGGAATGATCTTCACTATCTTTATTTCCCAGAGCAAAATTTGTTGAATAAGGAAAATATTCTTAACATTTTCAATGTCTCAGGCTCTTAAGATTATTTTTCAAAAAAGATGTGAGACATCATACCCACCTCATCTACCTTTAAGCATATTTATATATTCTAAGAAGAGGAACAGAAATTTTCTTAATTGAAATCTTACAATTTTAGCACAATCTGTAACACTTCACAATTGGGGAAACTTAAATCCAGAGATGGTAAAGGATTTGCTCAATGTCACAAAACAAAATAGTTTAAGTCAAAATTCTCTGTGGAGGGGCTTTAGCAGTGGTTTGGCAATTAGGGCTCTTGCCTGGCATACACGAGGATGAGAGTTCAAACCCCAGCAACTCATACACAATGAAGTGTCAGAGCAATGAAAGTCACATGAAAAACTAAATAAAAATTAATTATCTTTCTCTCTGTCTCATTGTCCCTCTCTCTAAAAAAAATTCTCTGGCATCTTTCTGATAGCATTTTTATTATCCATGCTAACTGGATTGAGTTCACATCACACATCTGTGTTTGCTCCAGAGATAATAAAATTCTCAAGGTCAGGGCCTCGTTGCCTAGCCCAAGTTTGGCATTACATAAGTATAAAATAAGCTTGTCTGACCACATGTCTTTTGTGGATTTAAGGATTACTATACTCCTTTACTCAGGCTATCAAGCTTCTTTGCTTGGAGATCAGGAGTCCATAGTTGCTTGTAAGTCTTGTATGCATTATCAGATATGGATGCTTATGTCGTCTGCTCCTGTAGAAGATTTATCTCTCTAATCTGAACATATTTGACAGTTACCTGTTTAGAGTTCTAGTAGAGCCTATTTCTCAATTGAGTGTGGAAGGCATAACTGAAAGATTTGATCTGCTAAAGCAAGGGATGGAGGAATTAAATTCAAGCTGCTCATTAAGTCTAGCTAATTTATTCTTAAAACATGCCTTATGTTGCTGCAGAAGGTAGTTATTACATTGCCTTGGTTCTTTTGTACATGGAAAATATCTGCATGAAGGCACTGTCTAGAAGTAAGCCTGGTAGCATGCACCTGATTTTGCTGTACAACTGCCAATTTGATTTACGAGTTTTAGGGCACATTACTATACCACTGGAAAGTGACCAGGTGAGTGTTCAGTAAGAATTTTTATGGACAGCAATATGATAAAAGGATCTAAGGATATAGAAAAGAATTAACACAGCAGTTCTGTTATCCTTACAAAGGCCTGATTATAAGGTTGGAATTTGGGAACTTGGATTTCAGTGGAGTTTCAATCCCTTGACTGATTTGAGTAGCTCACTGTGCCTAAATGGTTTATGCAAACAATTATGGGGTCCATGCTCAGCACTCAGCTTTCCTTCAAAGAGTTTGAAATTTTGCTAAATGCAGGCAGAAGGTACCCATCTGATCAGCCATCTTTGAAAATCCTAATTAACTTCCCTGGTAACCAACACTTTGCGTGTGTTATCTCAACCCATTGTGGGGAGAACTAAGTATATCCTGTGCTGGAGGAAGACCCGTGGGAGCTTGTGCCTTCCCCAGTGCTGATTTGATTTAGCTTTACCTCCTTTCAGTGTAATAAATCACAGCGATGGGTCTGACTTCATGTTGAGTCTTCTGTGTCCTCTTAGTGAGATGGAATCTAGGAGGTGGTCCTGGCGACTCTTGGTGTACTAACTAAATAATTACACTGCTAACCAGTACATAGAATTTACTCCCTTCTAGCACTCGCCTAAGTGAATGAACTCATTAGTACTTACTCCAATCTCATAATGTAGATACTATTATTCATATTCCCATTTTAATTATGCAAAAATCAAGGCACAGAAGAACATCTTATCCATCTATGATAAATTAAAGAGCCAAGGGAATGAGAAGGTGGTAACTATACAAAAATGCTGGGAGAGAATTCGAGTTGGTTATGTACAAACTTTAATTTTTGCCTGATTTTTTCCAGTATCTGGCTAATGATGGGTAAATTGAATATAAATTTCATTTATTTTTCTAAATTAAAAGTGAAAAATAATGTGATTAGATTGCTACATGCATTTACTACTAGGAAAACTCTAGGTTTTTACTTTCAATGGTGATTTTTCCATAATTTTCAATATTTCATTGGTAGCTTGCTTTTCATCGCATAGCCCATATACATGCTTTCACTCGGTCAAAGAGTTATACAATGATATTTTATTTCTTAAACCAACCTATCAAGAAAATAAAGAAAGAAAAAATTGGGGAACATAATTTAAAATATTTTGACTCATACACCTCTTTGCTCTACCTTTGTCTCCAAAAACATTATTCAAATTCAGAATTTATTCAATATTTTTACCCAGGAAAAAGGCAACATTTTTATTCTCACAAAATTATTGGACTCAAGTACCTGGTATTGTGAATAATGTTCTTGAAAACTTCTCCCTTGGACATGTCACTTTATTTTAAGATGTATTCCAGTTTTTTCATCCATAACTTAGCAAGGGTAGATGAGGTGAAGAGGCAAATTTGACTGGATTTATGTAAATGTTGAGTCAAGTCACAATTTAGTCTTAGGTCACTGAGTCCAGATTTTCAGAAACTAGCTGTTAAAACTTGCATCGAGTATGTGTATGTATAGAATGAAAACCCTCCAAAAATGAGAGTGTATAAGAAATAGGATCTTCACAAGTCTCATATATCTCTCTTCCAGGTACTTACTAATTATAAAGGAACAAAGAACACTTCAGTGGTGCAAACCTGGCAGATACCATGTTATCCAAGAAATCAACTCTAATATCAATAGTCCTGGGGCAAAAGACTTCATATGATTTTCCATATGATGCAGTGGGCAAGAACTAAAAATGCTTTTGAGAAATTTTCACCTGACATGCATAACCTGATTATAATAAGGAATATGCATCGGACAAATCCAAATTGTGGGACATTCTACAAAATAACTACAGGATTCAAAAGCGTTAAGGAACTGAACAGTGAAGAACTTCTGATAAACCATTCCAGATTAAAAAAAAGTCTGAAGAACTATGATGATTCTTTGTAATACATGATGTTGGATTGAATCCTGACATGGAAGCAGAAATGCTACATCATTAGTGTGAAAACTGGTAAAATATGAATAAGGTTGTTATAAAAAAATCATAGTGTATCAATATTAACTTCACGATTTAGTTAATTGTATACTGTGGTTACAGTCTTGATTTGGGGAAATCCACATTAAAATTTTTAGGAATAAAGGGGCATCATATCATGTCCTTAATTTAGTCCACAGTATTGCTAAATGGTGTGTGTGTGGAAAGAGAGAAAGAGAGAAAGAATATGATACATGGTAAAATGTTTACATTTGTGTAAAGGATAGGCAGTGTTTTCTTGTACTACTTTTACAACTTTTCTATAGATCTGTGATGAACTTAAAAGTTTAAAAAAGTTTAAACAAAAAAGTCAGAGTAGGGGCTGGAGCCGTGGTTCAGCGGTTGGAGTGTTTACCTTGCAAGCGCGATGACCCAGGTTCAAACCCCAGCATCACATACTCAACTAAGTGTTGGAGAAACAAAGGCTAGGTGAAAAGCTAAATAAAATTGATTCTCTCTTTCTATCTCACTCTTTAAAAAAATAAAAAAAATATTTTTTTTAAAGGTCAGAGTCAAGAGGGGACTCTAGTGCAGGGGGAAATCCCTGGGCAAGCATCACTCACACTATCCAACATAATGCTGCCAGGCGTCTTGAACTTACCGAGTGCCTATCTTGTGCCAGGCATTCTCCTGTGTGCTAGACACATACTTCAATAAACAAAATGACAAAACCCCTGCCCTCATGATGCTTCTATATGAATGGGAGAAAACAGATAAGAAAGAAAATGACATAGTGTGTTTGAACAGGAAATCTATAAAGAGCAATTCTAAATGGAGTAAAATGAGTGAGGCCAAGAGAGCAGGGAGGAGACGGTGGTTGCTTCATCATGGAATCCTCTGGCTGGCTCCTGGAGTAGCCGCTCACTTTCCAGGACCCGTTCTCCTCGGTTCAGACCCACCTGTCACCTCACCTCTGCCATGATGGAACCACAGCTGCCCACACAGCACAACGACTCGTCTGAGTTCGGCAGGGGGTTGCTCTCTTTCTACAAATACCAATTTTTATTTACATAGAAAATATTACCTATGTTAAGAAACATGGCACTACTTCTCTGACATTAGCAGGCACGGAGATTCGGTAGATGTCGTATAGGTGAGCACAGTTTCCAGTTGTTTACCAGAATCTTTTGAGAGACAAATCCTGGAGTTTCAGATTTGCAATATCCTCACTGCCCCCATCTTAAGCCTTATGATCCTGCAGGCGGCTTCTGTCACCTTGGGGACCCGTTGGCCTTCTAAACAGGTTTAAGTGTTACCTGCAGATCCTGGGAGTTCCCTCCTTCACAAGAAGGAGGCCCTGACTGACTCAATGTTAAACCAAACTTATTTCCAGTTATTCTCTTAAAGCTGCACTCTGGTTTTAGACACTGCCACATTCCTGGACCTTTTCAACCAAAGTTCTTTTCACCAAATCTCATTTAATGGGCTGGAGAATTACATGGGCTTCTCTCAACTACGAGCAGACAAGATCTGTTCTGTTCTGACTTCACAGCAATAAGAAATGTTATTTACTAAGGGCTTAGTATGTGGCAGGCTCTTGTTATGTCCTCAGTTCTCTGATGTAGGTGCCTTGTAATCCTTGCTCTGTGCTCAGGAATGTAAAGAAAGTAGACCTATGATGTGGAGTTGACTGAGATCCCTGTAGAGCGGGTTTTGAACCCAGCAGTTCATTCCTGACCTGGAGTATTTCTTTAACATTGACTTTAGCTTCCCTGGATTTCCATGTTTTGATCCCTCCGGTTTGTTTGTTACATACTCTATCCATCTGCTGCCTCATTCACCTCTTGCAGGATTTCCAGAGGTGTCTGTGAATTCTCCTCATTCTCTTGGAAACCTCGCTCAGTTCAATGGTGGGGCTTTGCCTGGACCCTGGTTCCCCAGTACTTTACAAATCCATGGTTTCTTCTTCAGGCCTTCAAAGTGATGAAATAAGGAAACCCAACCCATCTAAGAACCAATATCCACTCTTTGCTACCTTAAAACTGTATGAACTAGGGCTGGAGCGGTGGCTCAGCGGCTTCGGCACTTGCCTGGCAAGCACGAGGACCCGGGTTCGAACCCCAGCACCACATACACAACTGAGTGTTGGAGCAACTGAGGCCATGTGAAAAACTAAATTAAGTTGTTTCTCTCTTTCTCTGCCTCTCTCACTGTCCCTCTCTCTTTAAAAAAAAAAACTGTATGAACTAGGAAAATCAGCTGTCTTTTAACCTCAAAAAGTAGGGGTGATTCTAGCTCATCCAGGGGGAGTAAAATTAATAAAAAAAATAGTGTGTGTGAATGTGCCCTGAGTATTTCCTGGATGTCATTAAATATTAATCTGTTTTTTGTTCCCTTACTTGTGTGGGGCATATTCAAACTTCTACTTGGTGCTTAAAAATTGCATTTACATTTTTGCAACAGATACATGAAATCATGTTACATGATACTGTATGTATCTTCAGGAAACACATTTTCTTTCCCAACACTCATAATGATTTGAGAGCACTTTATAGAATTTAAGATTTTTAAGAGGGAACATGGTTCTCAGACAGCTTTCCCCCAGGCACACCAGCACGGTCGGGAGCAGTGACTCACCTCAGGGAAAGGAGTCTCAGTCGGAGGGGCAGGAGCCTTTCCAAAAGCACACTTATACCATTTTTGTTGGGATGTGGTACGATTTGAAAAATGACTGTGGATATTCTTGGTATATCTCTCAACTAAGAGAAGGTGAGTGTTTCTTCCCTTCAGGGAATTTTTCATCCGAATGAGGTAGAATGCAATTTGAAAAGCTGCTGAGCTATTTTGATTCCCCCACACATTCCCCTCTGACATGCTGTAGGGGTGAGGTTCATCCTGACCAACTGAAAAATCATTACAGTGATTCCCTGCACGATATATAGATGGAACAGCAATTGAATTTTTTTTCATTCCTACCCATGGTAAATGAGCATCAAATTGGGTCCATTCAGTATTGACAGAATTATGTAACTTAAGTGTGGTTCCTTCTTCAGTTAATCATGTTTTTCATAACTTGACATTCAAGTAACATATTCTCTTCCTAAAACTCTTTCATAATCAATTTATTCTAAGTAATTTTACAAAAGGGTTTCACCATTTTATATGTATATGGACATATACATATATGAATATATATATACACATTTTATATATATACTATTTTTCTACTTGTAAAGTAACTAATTAGATAATATGAAAACTCTGTGGTCTTGTCAATTAATATTATAACATTTACTTACTGTGTATACTATATATTTTATAGAATTTTAAATATTTTATATAATACATACATATACTATAACATGTATATATTATACATTTTACTTTTATGGCTTATACTTATTACATATACATAGGATATTTTAATGCATATGAAAACACATGGCCCTGTGCGTGGATTAGATGCTATTCTCTCTTTCTGATCTCTGGAAATTGAATTGAAGAAGGAAAATTGGGGATGTTATAAATGTAGTTGTGTTCTCATGATTCCAGGAAAGAACTGGGAAGCATGAATATCTTTAGCAGGGCTTCAGAGTGCTGGGTATGTGGAAATGATGATGCTGAAGGAGGAAGCAAGTTGTGTGGATTGTGGAGAGCTAAAGAGAAACACAGATAAGGTGTGTATAGAAGAAGAACAGCCCACCGCAGGCCACACTGATAATTCTAAAGGATCGTGCACCCTCTCCTTTCACGGAGACCCAGGAGATAGCAGAAGCTCACATTTACTGAGTACCTCCTACATGAGCGCCATTGTTACATACTTTTCTTACCTTATTGTTTTTAATCCCCCTAAGAGTTTTATGAAGTAGTTATTACAAGAATTATTGGCAAAAAAAAAAAAAAAGAAAGAAAGAAAGAAGAAAGAAAGAAAAGCAGAAGAAATAAAAAGCAAGGTACAGAGAGGTGGGTCTGATTGCTCACCTCAGTGTGCATGGCTCAAAAGCAGCGGTGTTGAAGTTCCCCTACTGTGTGTCTATTTTAGAATTCCAAAGTCCTGACTTAGCCTGAGTGTGCTCACTCAGCTAGCATTGCCTCAGTAGAGGTGGAGACACGGGGAGAGCAAAACCATTTAGCCCAAGTAAGATCTTCTGATCAGAGACGCTGGGAAGGTAAGGCACAGACTGAAGAACTGATTCACTCCATAGCTAACTAGCTGTCATCTCCAAATTCATGATATGTACCCTGTGAGCAAATGCATGCTGAGTATAAGCACAGAGACTCTACTTATAGTTGTGAAGTTCTTGTTTATCTTTTAACAAGATAGATAAACTCCCTTTACCCCTTGTGTGAATCAACAGTGGCCAGGTTAAGTCAAACAGGTCTGGCCTCATTTGTTTGTCTGGAAGTACTGGCCATCAACTATTCTAACCCTGTGCTCTGGAGGAAATGGAGGATGGCCAGGTGAAATTGGTGGCATTGGTCCCACAGTCCCTCACCCACACAAGGACCCTCATCACTTCTCTCTTTATATTTTGTTCACCTTCTGTTGATGGTCATGACACCTGTTATTTTTTTTAGAGTTAGATATGTGCAGAATTGCCTACAGAATTTCAAACTTATCGTCTATTTCTAAAGACTGTGGTAACTCCTTTTCTGAAATTTGTTGAACTTTACTGATGAACTCTTTCAACTTGAGCACAAATGTGAAAAGGTGAGAAAACAGATATTGATAAGTAAATTACTTAAATGACCAATAACTAGCAGAATATGCTTTAATATGCACTGAAATAAGTATATATCAGTGTATTAGTTTCTTTTTGTTGTTGTAACAAACTGCTACAACTTAATGTTTTAAAACAACACAAATTAATTACCTTACAATACTGGAAGTCAGAATTCCAAAATTAGGTCGTCAGGGCTGTGTTCCTTCTGGAGGCTCCAGGGGAGAGTTAGTTTTCTTTTTTGCCTTTTCCAGCTTCTAGAGGTTGCATGCATTCCTTGACTCTTAGCCTCATGTCACTTCAGCCTCTCCTTCTACTCTTCATCTCCCTCTCTGACCCGATCCCCATCTTCCTCTTATAAGCACCGTTGTGATTGCATTGAACCCACCCAGATAATATAATTTTATCACCTCAGGATCCCTGTCTTAATCACATGTGCCAAGTTCTTTTGCCAGGTAAAGTAACACATTTATAAGTTTTAAGGATTAGAATATAAGTGTCCTTAGGGAGGTATTATTCTTCCTAATCAAGGAGAAGGAAAAAGTTTATAGCATTAAGTTATTACAAAGATGATTAAAGAAAGAAGTCACTCCACAGTGATGTCACCATATAGCAGTGGTAGAAATTCATCATTGGTGAAATATGTGTTACAAAACATAAGGCAATTAGATCATGCTTGATCAAGTTGTATTAGGGAGTGCTAGTCAGTTTTGTGTTGCTGTGATGAAAATATTTGACAAGATCAACTTAGAGGATGAAAATTTTATTTTTAGCTCATGGTTTTGGAGGTTCAGTCAACGCCAGCTGACTCCATTGCTCTGAGCTGCAGTGAGGCAGAACACCGTGGTAGGAGGAAAACCAGCTCAGCTCATGGCATACATGGAATAGAGATAGGGAGACACCAGGGGCAAGATAAAAACCCCCACGGAGCACCAGTGAACTACTTTCTCCAGTCACACCCTACCTGCCTACGGTACCACTGGGTACAGTAGTCCTTTCATATTACTAAGCCGTCAAATGGATCAGTCCACTGATTAGGTCACAACTTTTGCAGCCTTTTGTAACCTAATCCTTTCTGAACAATCCTGCATGGTCTCACGCATATACTTTTGGGGGACACCTCATGTTCAAACATAACATTGGACTTGTTTTGAAAAGTTGATAACAGAAACTGGACTTGATATATCTGAGTCACTGCTCATGCATAATAATGATGAACTAAAATAATATGTATATATGCTCACCTGTGCATACATGAATACATATGTGCATGTAAACATACATTACTAATATATTTTTCATATGTATATATATATATTTTTTTTTTCCATGAGTTAGGTATGTTCAAATAAGAATTGAAACCCTAAAGACTTTCTGATTGACTGTATGGAAAAAACTGCAATCAGACCAATACTATCTTGTATAGCATTTGAAAAACAAAGGAGCTGCAGCACTGGAAGTGTTCCAGCCCATCTCATCTACCTGCAGGTCTCACGTAGTCACTGAGCATGATTTGCCGGCAGGTTGTTTAGTAAACGCACTTGTAACCTAGTGGACGATGCAATGTCATCAGCATTTAAAACTGTTCCAGTGGCCCAGTTTTTATTATTGAAGTCAATGGGCATATACACATAAAAACTTTCAGTCCATATTTATGGGTGAATGACTAATAAGAGGGAAAAAGGGGGAAATAAATGTGACCTTTTTTTCTAGAATACAGTATTTAAATACCTGAAGCAAGTATTTCATAACAAAAGGGCAAGCTAACCTTACTAAATGCTGATTACTTAGTATAAAATAGAAAAGGAAATAAAGCATTTTTATAAAATGTATCAAATCCTAAGAGTGCTGTTAAACTCATTAAAGAAAAAATGAAGTTAGAGAAACTGGTCTTATTTTTTTTCACTCCCAGTAGAGTTCATTTCTACTTCAACAACTAAGCCAAGGTCACATTTAACTCACTTCAATTTCACCCAGTGCACAAGCTAATGTCAATAGTACAGCTGCCATGCAGAGCTAAAGACTGATGGTTAGACAAAGCCATTTACACAAGGCTGGGTCTTTCATCTTCTCTCAGCCAGTGACATAGGAAAGCACTGAGGTTATTCTCAACCAGCGACGAAAACTGGCGTATTAGAAAGAATGTTATTCTCCTTAGCTGTCACACAAAGGATCTGAAGAAATGTAGAAATGTTTTTTTTTCCTCCTCCCCCCTCTGGTCATCTGGGGAGATCACAAAGTGACTCTAATAGCCTTCACTCTGAAATTTTCACATGGTTTAAGTGATTGCCAAGTCTGATATTTTCCATTTACACTTCATTGCCATCAGAAAAAGAAAAAAAAATCAATATACCTACCTACTCAAGTGTGTCACAGGATGAGCTTATAAAAGAAGACATCAGTCTTTTTAGGGCATGAAAAATATACTTATTCAAATATATCTTATTTAAAATGACATAAATTGCAGTGGTTAGTCAAGATTCGATTTCCTCTAAAATATAAGATTTAAAATATTCCTTGACTTGCCAGGAATCAGAATCCTTCAAATTGTTGATATATACAGATGTACTTGTTTTTCTGATGTAAGTAATTCGAACTGTATTTTATTTTAGTGCATTAGTGACTACATTTATTAATTTCACGGGAACTAAAGCATCTCGTTTTATGAGACTGCACAAGGTGGTAATTCTTTTTTTCTTCACAGGAAATAATTCTATTTTGAATCTTTTCTTTTGTATGGGTTCTTATACTTTGAGTTTTATGTGTTAGAAAAAATGAGACTGTTTCTTTATATTATTCTAGTAGTATTGTACATTAAGATTCTATTCTGTCTTAACTTATTTTAACTATTAAACTTCTTTATGCAGAAAAGGTGTAATGAGTTCGGTGTAACGTTTCAAGTGCTTTTGTTAAAACCAGAGGTAATTTTAACTGTCAAAGGAACATCCATGTCAGATTGGTCTTTCAATTAAAGAGTCTCATGTCAAGTTTGAGTGCGGTGTCTGTGCATTCTATACATCCTCTATGTTGCAGATATTTAGAAATCTTCCATTTCAGGAGTTCCACTTCTGAAATATGTGGTGCAAAAGGAAGATGATTGGTGTCTGTGCCCTAGATTTCCTGTGTTAAGGCACTGCTCCAGTGTCTTCCTCCCAGACACCTCTCTGGGTGTGCGGAATCAGTGTAGCAGGGAACCGAGAAGACCAATGCAATCTTTCCAAGTTCAGACATACTGTTCAATGTCACCTGTCAAGGAGTTCTGAAACAGTGATAGAATCTTCACCTTCTGCTATTGTAGTGGCAACCGGTAGGTCTGCAGGGTTTTATTGTTCATCTCTGGGGCCCAGCCCCAACTCTTAAGATGAGAATGGTGAGCCAACCAAGGAGAGAGAGAGAGAGAGAGAGAGCAAGAGAGAGAGAGAGAAAGAGAGAGAGAGGTGGAGGCAGGAGTTAAAAAGCAGAACTCTGTGTCTGGGTCACTCTTGGACTCAGTTCCCTGTGTGGCAAAGCAACACACTAACAATTTGAGTTACTGGGCCGTCCCCCACAGTTACAAGTATTTCAAGGTCAATTTATCAATTTAACAGCTTCATCTTCTTAATCACTAAACTTCTGTCTCTTTGAGCTTGTGCTGAAAGACTGTGGCTGCTAATTAAAATGGAGCTTTACTAGCAAGTACACAAATTAGATCCTGTCAGTAAGTTTATTCTAACTATTGGTCATTTCTAAATGCCTTTTTAATCCCCTAATTTTTACATTAAAATTCAAAAGCCTAACAATCTTAATCACCCCTACATCAAATTCATCATTAAGAACAGGAAGCCAGATGGTATAATTTTGATTTACCGGACTTCAGCGTGAATTAATGTACTGAGTGCCGATAATGAATACATCAAACCTGATATTGCAGAAACCTATGAATCTGGCATGTTAAATTAATAACACACTCTGCACAATGAAAGCATGTAAGCTCATATAAAACTGAGGAGTAATGGGCCCTTTTATTTTAAATGGTCTTTATTAGCCTTCCGTTTTGACTCTTAAGAAAAAGATGAGCATTTTGTTTAGTAGTACGCTTGTCCCTTGCACAACTATTTTTCCCCAATGTAACACAACATGAGCAAAATCAGGATGATTAATAATGAGGCTGGTCTCGAGAAATTTGCTTCAAGGATTCTCAGAATAACTGCTGGGTCTTCATTTATTGGGGGAATTGTACACATTAGAGAGTTGGAAAATTTCTGCAAAACATTAGGTACTATAAAATACTGTTACTGTTTTTTATTTATTTTTTGTCCATTTGTAGAATCGTTTATTTTGCTTTGTGGCGCTGACTCTGACTACAGATCCACGTGGATGCCCTTTCTTATACAGAACAAATTGTACATAATATATAATCCTGGGATCTATTCATATATTAAACTCTGTTTTAAGCAGACATACGCGACTTTCTCCATTTTTTATTTCATAGCTTTAACTGTGTATTCCTTTAGTCCTAATTAAATGGAATCCACATCCAGTCACGCAGGTCACGTGTGCAAAAGGGTGCTCATAGTGGGGGACAGAGTTGCTCGCTAGATAGAAATTTTCCATACCGAAGTAAGTTGAAGCTGCAGCTTTGCAATGTTTATTCATGTCTCTGATGATTTATTTACATATTTTCATGAAGTGTATTTTTATTTTTTGTTGACTTACAGAGAATTCCAATTCTTATTAATGATTAAAGATTTGAAAGAGAGCATATTCATCAATTAAGCGAAGAAAAAAAATCCATAGGGTAAATTAAGACCTAAAATCAAATTTTTTGGCAACTTGGCGTTTGTATAAAATAGTGTCATCCAGCGGAGCAAGAAATATGTATTATTTCCACCTGAATTTTCTGAAACAGAATTTATTAAGTCGTATTGTGGCTGTTCTGGAAGAATGCTGGGGTGTTTTTCTTCCACAAGAGAGGCAGGATTACAAATCGGCTGTCCGGCGTGAGCCTGAAAATGGCCCTGTGTAATACACTTTGTAAATGAAGTCCTCTAAACGCTTGGAGTGGTTTTGCTGCATATTGCTAATACATATCAATAGACAATGGAGAGACCCAGAAACGTGGAGGGTAGCAATCTTTGCTTTTGTCTCGACACTATCTGTAATGGTATTTGAAGAGGTGAAAATGCCTATTTTACTTTTAAAGTGGTGATAGGTGGCCAAGCGCTGCAGGTTAACAAGCTGCCTGTGAGGGGCACGGACCTTCGTTTTTCACTGCTATGGAGGTGCGCCGAGTGTCTCAGCAGTGTGCCTTGGAAACGAAGGCAGTGCCACAAATAGGATAATGTTCAAAAAAATGATACAAACCTTACACTAAGTGCTATTTTCTCGATAACATTGCTCATTGGTTCAATCTATACTCACACTTGTAAGACAGTATAGAGGATAATTTGTATCTCTTAGAGACACAGGGCTAAGATTTATTACAGAAAAGTGAAGGGATGTATTAGTGCTTTATCTTAAGGGTAGGGAAAATAAAAGCACTCTTTGGGCTCCTGGTATTTATTTTTGTGACTTAGCCTTCAAAAATTGTGTGTTTTAATAAAGATTAGGCTTTTAAGAAGTACACCTTTAAACCTTACATCAATTTGAATGGAATAAGTCGGTTATTTCTGGCTGAAAATTTTTCTTACTCTTAAATCTCTTTAACTGAAGCTCATTTGACAAACCTATTATAAAATGAATAAATGCAGCACTGTGTGATTTGTCCACTGTCAACATGTTAACACACTTTATTTGAAGGTAGATTGATGGAGGGTGGCTGAAGGAGTTTACCCTCCTGAGTTAAAGAATAGAAAACCCTTTTTTCTTAGTTTTTTTTTCTTTTTTTTTCTTAGAAGTTCACAAGAGTAGATATACAATTATCCTCGACTTGCTGATGCAAAGGAACAGAGCATTTAGTTTCTTGTCACTGTCTCTGAAATTCCTAAAGGTACAATTAGCATTTCATTTGACATAATGTTGAAAGGTTCATAGATTGATCTTCCCTAAAATGCAGCAAGAATTTTTTGAAATGCAAATTTTGACATTTATTAACTTTTATTCCAGATCTGTTTATAGACTGTAAAACTGTGCATACATTTAACTCGAAGAAGCTAAAAGGACAATGTTTAGGTGGATACTGTGTGTTATAATAAAAGTCTATTTTATTGTTTCAACAATGAAATTTTTATTATCAGAGATTTATGATATCAGCACAGCAGTTTTTACTGCATGATTCACAGTGTTTTTATAGATGTATATTCAACAAAACAAGGAGAGAAATTGTACTGCAGTACTCTCTCTCAGGAGTGCATTTCCCCATTGAAATAATGTCAGCAGTTTTCCACCTTCAAAGCCCTATGTTTTCAAATCAATTAACAATTCTAATTGTGCAAGAACAGTTGTTCACTTAGCTTGGCAAATGGGACAGGAAACATTATTTCCTTTCTTGGCCTAAAATGAAGACTTTAATCTTCCGAACCATATTTAACATACAAAAAGCACACAACTGAAAAGTTAGACAGTTGGAAACTCAGTCCGTTTGCGGGAACCTTCTGCTTTTTTTGTGTGCCCTCTGCTCACGTTCCAGTCCTCCTCAGATCAGGCTGGAAGCTTGGGGTACTGACAATTTTACATCTCTGTGTGGACAGACCAAGTTCAGATTCATTTAGACTTTGCTTTCATCAGATATCTAGGTAGCCAGGCTGCGGGGAGAGTTATTACATTTCTGAGGTGGCACACCAAACACGGGTTCTGACCCGCGTTGCGACTCTCCAATGCAGCCCTGCATGGCAGGAAGGAAACAGCTGACGCCGAAGCATGGGGGAGCTAGGTCTCCTGCTCCACTGAAAGCCCTAATGTCATTTCCACTTAAAAAAATTTTTATTGGGATTAAAGTGCAGCTTGTAAGATATTGAACAATGTGGTTCATAAAACAAGAAACACATGCGATCTTATAAGACATTATTAAATATGTACAGTTTAACCTTTTCCTTTTTCCAAATGTATATTTGAGTTATAGCTCATAATGTCTGTCCATATTTATAAAATACATAAATGGTATGATTAGAAGAGGAGATCTTCAGCACTTTAGCTTCAATGAAAGAAATGTGCTTTATTATGCTTTCAGTAGCTTCTGAGATTATTCAAATACATACGTTTAGAAAGACAGCTTGCATTCTAGAATGATTTGAAAGGTCTTCAAAAAATAAGGAGTTCTTGACTCACTTCCCCACAAATTTTTAATTCACTGCATAGTCTTGGGCGAGTCTCCATGCGACTGACCTATGGCTCATCTTTCCATTTGGATCTTTCTGGTTTCCGAGTCTATCGATGCTATTTTTATTTAGTGAGAATTCCAAAATTTCTTGATCATGTTTCCTTAAACATGTTATTGCAAGTAAAAATTGAGGTTATTCAGTGTTCCAAAATAAAAATTGATATATATATATAGTCTTTGTACTTTCATCAAGATCAAATGGGCAGGAAAACTGGCTGAACCAGGCCGCCCGTGTAGACTTTGTTCTCTCGATGGAACCGCACCGCACAGCAGCTGATTGGAACGTAGGGAGGCATTTCCTGGCTGATCTGCTTTAATGGAGAAGTGCAAAATCACCTTCTTTTGTCAGGTGGATTTCCAATGCTTCTGAATGTAGTTCAAGATTGTTAATAAAAGTCCCTTGAGCCAATCAGTAGCATGGAATTCTAAGGTGGTTTAGTGGATAATTTAGGGCATTTCCATGCTGTCCTATATTATTTATTTTTGCTGTTCTCTTAAAAGAACTTCTATGCAGGTATGTTATCTTCTTATTGTGATGTAAATGAAAGTAACTTGGTATTTTGAGCGTGTTTATGTGTTTGAAAAGAAATCGTTTTGTGTGTAATCATATATTTATACAATATGGTCATATCTCCATAACCTTCAAAATCTTGTTTGACTGCCACCCCATGATTGAAGATTTCCTTTATCTTTGCCAAGTGGGGAATGAATGATCTCTTCTTGATTCCTGTATTTAAAAACAATCATCTTGAATGGACTTACCATTTTTTACTTTAAATTATTCCTGTTTGTGAATTGTATGCCAGATTCCTCTGTGAGTCCTTTGATGGGACATGCTATATTTTACATAACTATGTGCCCTTGTTTGCACCAGATATTGGATATACAGTGTGCTGCACAATAAGGTGCTAGATGAATAGAGAAGCAGATGATAATGCAGGGCGAATGCATACCAGGCATTCTCAACCTCAGTTCAGTCGACATTTTAGGCCTGGTAATTCTTTGTTGGCTTATGCTGTGCAATTACAGGATGTTAGTAGCATCCCTGGCTTCTACCCACTAGATGCCAGCAGGACCCTTATTTCAAAATGGAATAGCCATGAGTCTCTAGGCATTACCAACTGTCCTCAGTGGGAGTATGGGGCAGTGGCAGGGGGGGAGGGGGAAATGTGTCACTGATTACATGTATACACGTGTGTATGAGCGTGCATGTGTGTATGTGTGTGTGTGCATATGCGTGTGTCTATGTCTGTGCATGTGTCCAAAATGCAGAAGGAAAGGCTTCTATAGCATTTCGAAAGAAAGTCCTAAATTATTACCATGATGTAAGAAATGTTTATCCCTATCATATCACCTCATTGGTTATACTCACAAATCTTTATGTCTGTCTGTACCTCTACCTTCTCCACACCTCTGTCTTTGGTTCCTGCTAACACACTCATTTGTTCAGGTTCATGCTAAAGTATGTCCCTATTTAATTCCAGTGCTGTGAGCTTTATGCCACATTCACTTACCCACAAGTGATTTTGAGGGTAAAGTCTAACAGTAAAATGAGGTTGGCTTGGCTAAGTGTTCTGTAATCAACGCTGCACCAAGGCACATAAGTCAAAGAGGAACCAAGGTTGAGCTACGCAGCTTCCATGGAGTTTTATTTCCACTATCTGTATTTTCCTGATTTAGACCTAAGAATGCCCATATTTGAAAGGATTTTTAATACTGAGTATAACCCTTAAGAAAGAAGAACTGTAGAGATTTCAGCAAAGGAGTAGTATCTAGGGAAAGAAAAATTAAGACAAAGAGAATATCAGGAGGAAGGAGAGATGGAGAGCGTCTCATCAATAAAAATTAGTCATGCTGCGTGTCTTCCACGTTTTTTCACAATTTCTCTCTAGCTTGAGCCAGATGCTTTTCTCAGCAGACCCAGTTCTCTGCCTTTATCTTCCTTCAGAATATTCAATATTATATAAACACTATTATTTCTATTATAATATTTTAAAATATGGTCATAAACACATGATTTCAAAATGAGATAAAATGAGAAAATATATAAAAATAAGAATTTCAGGAAAAATTATAAGAATAAATGTTGCAAATACCTTGAATAGCCATTCAAAATTATTTATCTACTGATTCATTCTCTGCTTTTAACTTCAAGAAAATAAAAAGGAAAGAAAAAAAAGACAAGAAAAGAAAGGTGGTTGGGGGAGGTATAGGGTGTCCTATTTGGCAGTGTCATTAATGTTAATGTTATTAAAGACATGGTCAAGTATAATACCCTAGACTTACTGAGAGGAAATCTGAAAGCAAAGAAGGTGGAAAGCAAAGTATACCTAGCATAGATAGCACCCCCCCCCAAAAAAAAAAACCACTTTAAGCGCTCATTGGAGATAAAGCGCAAAATCCCTCCTACCTTTCTTGCAGGTAATGTGAAAAGGAAGCCACCATGGAGAGGATTCAGTGGCCTTTGGATGAGAATCAGATCACTGTTTAGGAAAGGCAGAATGATATTTCGTCCTGACATCGGACATGCAGATTTTCCTTTGTGTGAACTTGTTGCAACAATAAAGAACTAAAACTAATTTTGCACTTTTTAACAGACAAATAATAACAAAAGCAGGTTGGATCATATGTATTTCAAATATCTTCCCAAAAGCAGAATACAAAATTAACTGGAGAGGAGAAAAATATGTCCCTGTCACTAAATTATAGGAAAAATTTGTCACATGAATGCTCATATAAGAGACTTCAGGTTACATGATGTTCAAAGTCTTCCACTAGCTTTTGCAAGATACAGAATGGCTCTCCAAATGGATGAATGACTATTCTTCAAAAATGACCTTTTATAAAAGCTGAGGGTATAAAATTAAATCATAATTCAGTGAAGGCATTTTTCCAGAAAATAAGATAATATAGTCCAGGTATATTACTTTCATATGCCCTCACCTAGGTCAGTAATAGCATTTGGAGAACTTTGAAGGAATAGAAAGTTAACATCCTTTACATCAATGGCCCTCAAGTATTGTGCTCCAAACAGTGCTCAATAACTCAACAGACGAAACATCAGAGAAAGAGGAAGTGAATAAAGCAAAAAAATCTGGAAATACAGTGTTTTAACTTCTGCACATATGTCACTTTTGTCATTCCTTTTTATTTAGAATATTAAAATTATTATAATCTTGAAATAATGCAAATGGAGACCACAATATTCTCAATGATTGGAGCTTCTAATGGCATCAGCAAACCTGAGGCACAGATTTTCTTTCAGCTGGAAGGGTGGTAGTGAAGATGATTCTCAGCCTGGGAGTTAGACCTGGGTGGGCTGGGGAATGTGAGAGAAAGAGCAAGGGGCAAGCCGGGGGGAATGGAGTCATCCGGGAGGAATGGAGTCGTCCGGAGTATCTGACTTCTAGCAGTCGGTGTGGGATCTGCAGAACCTCTCCAGGTGATTCTTTACAGCTCTTCATGATGCTGCTGGTGATCTCCCTACCCACTGTATAAACACTGCTTTCTTCTCAAAAAATCAGCACCCCCACCAAGCTTTTGTCAAATGGTCTATCCCCGTCAAATTAAAGCTGGATTTGCTCACAAGGGCACCTCTTCTAAGCTATTGATGATATAAGTGCACATTTCTTGCCAACGTTCAAGTAGCAAATCAGGTAATACCTTGTAAATTTAGGAGTTTCACAGGGATCCTCGCTCAGGTAACAGGAAACTCGCTGTGGGTGTTGTAGGAGTCTATGCATGCACAGGACACAGTTTTTCTCAAAGAATGTCTTTAACTCTTCTGAAAAAGATTCCTCCAATGAATTAATATTCCAAACTCCATACCATAAGCACAGATAAATTTTAGACACCTAAGTCACAAAATGAACAATAGGTAGCAATAATTTGGGTAAGACTTGATTCAAAATTGATTTTCCAACATGAACCAGTTGCCAAATTCACCCTTTAATGGATAACTGGTTTCCTACTGTGGGTGTCAAGTGTGCAGAATTTATTTAAAATTCATGAACCTTACTAGGATCTGTTTTTAAGATCGAAATACAGTATGTTCTTCTTTATTGTTATTTCTTCTCTATTCTGAGACAACTATGATTATTAATCAGAAAAAGATGTCCTAGATTACAAGAATACTACAAGAAAATGGTCAGGTTTTATGATTCTGGTCACCACTGTGAGACTCTTATTACCACAATACCCTTGTACAATGGACTCAAGTTTGACGATCATCAACTTTCTGTTAGGGTTTCTCAATTTAAACTCAGTACTACAAAGTTCAGAATTACTACTGATTTTTTAAATGAACAAAGTTAATGGAACTATTGTCATCTCTGCATTGTAACTAAGTTAAATAATCCCATTTATCTTAAAAGATGTTCTTTTCATGTGGACAAAAAATCTTTACATGGACAAGAAATACTAAAGGAGAATTTGTAATTTTAGTTTTTTTAAGACAGTTTCCATATTTTCTATTTCATTCTGAGTTCCTTGTTTTCCGCCCAAGTATCTATGATCCTACATCGCTAGCCACTCTGTTTCTGCTCTCTGAAGCTACTGTTTTCCTGCTCCTCATTCTACTCCCGACATTGAATGTGGTATCTGCTGACACTTCTGATATGAACCCTGGTCCCATACCTCCTGGATCAGTGCATCCTTCAATCTGGACAAGTGACTGGCATTTCATTGTATTTCCATGATTTCTGTGAACTCAAAGTTGTGATGCCTGGACCCCTTCTGGAGATGCGTTTCCATGCCTCTTCACATCACAAACAACATCCTGGAGGAATGACATTCGTGAGGAAATGGGGAATTTCTGAAAGAAAAAAAAAGTATGAACTTAAGACAGATATGTGAAAATCAGTTGAAGATTATTGGGGTCTCATACTCAGTGGAAGAGGGAAAAGGTAGACGAAGAAATTTGAGAAGTTCGAAGTGATCTTCAGAAGGTATGCTAGGTAAATATATAGGGTTATAGAAATATTTAAGAAAGAGGTCCTTTTTGAAACCATAGGCAAGGTAATGACAGCAACGGTGTTAGTTATAATATAAGTGTTTCTTTGTTGATTTACAAACACTTAGTAAACAATATCTGAAAGGTAAAATTTTTATAATTTACCTTTGCCTCCTATAATGATGACCTTTTCTCCCTTGTTCTATCTGCAATTGGAGAAATACTGTAAGTGAAGCATGCTTTTTTCCTGCTGGCTCAAAACAAAGCATTACAGTAGCCTCCTAATAAATGTCAATTACCTTCCCTTTTCCCTGAGCCTGGTATTATGCTAATAACATTCTCCTGAATATTCATAGACTCATAAAGTGTTTGATCAAGTGAGGAAGTTAGAGATGCTCTCACCCAATTCCCTCTGATAAGGATGAAGACATGGTGCTTCAGAGACTGAAGGTTGCCCAGCAAGTTAACCCTAAAGACCAGGAGCCAAGTGTTGATGGGAAGCAGTAGGTGCCCAACAAAGACAGATTGAAAGAGATGAGCCTTGGGGGCTGGAGTGGTGGCTCCGCGGTTACAGCTCTTGCATGCTCAAATATGTAGGTTTGAACTCCAGCACTACATACACAATGAAGTGTCAGAGCAATGAAATGATTCTCTCTCATTGTCCCTCTTTCTAAAAAAACAAAAAGAAGAAGAAGAAAAGAAAAGAGGTGAGCCTTTCTAGGGCATAAGAACTGTTTTTCTTGGCTGGAGAGCTAGGTAAGTCTTAAACGATGCAGGGTCTTAAAGGCCAAATTAAGACAGTTGTATACATAGTTATCCAAGGCTAATGCCATGTCATGGATGCCCCAGTTGGGTTCCCCATGTTTCTGTATATATACATTTGTTCTTGATTGTTTGACAATGTTTCCCCCTCAATTGTAACTTCATATTCATCTAATAAAAAAAAAAGGAAAAAAAAGACAGTTGTATAAAGAAGGATGTGGCAGTGCTGGAGTGGTGGCTCGGTGGTTACGGCGCTTGCTTTGCATGTCCAAGTACACGGGTTCAAACCCCAGCACCATGTACACAACTAAGTGTCAGAGCAATGAAAGCCATGTGAAAAACTCAATAAAAATCGATACTCTCTGTTTCTTTCTCTCTCTCACTCACGCACTGTCCTTCTCTCTCTAAAAAAAAAAAAAAAAAAAATTATGGAAGCATTTTGAGTAATAAGCCCCTCCTCTTCTCATAGGCCTTTACTCTCTATTCAGCATATGCAGCTGTTCTCTATGGCCAGAAAGCTTTCTATCTTTGGCCTGATGACAGTTCCTCCCCTGCGTCTTTCCCACAGTTCAATGTGTCCGCTGGACAGACCACTCTGCTTCTAGGTCATTTTCATCCAGGTCCAAAACACAGGTAAGGTTTCCTGGCCTGGCTTCTCTACCTGCACAGGCTTTCCTCTCTGTTCCTGTTCTTTGGTTGATCATATTTTACTTGAAAATATATGTTAGGCTTCAGCCCATCCTTAGACCCCTTTTTCCTGGGATGGAGAAAGCTTCCAATACTTTCATTAAATCAAAATCTGAAATCCAAACTTCCCCATGAATATCCTTCCCAACTAAGAAGCTAGGGGAAAATGGTCCTTTGTCTATTAATGTGCAATTTTCATACCGAATTTTTACTTCCAGTTTTTGGTAGGCATTTCCCCTTTTTTGGGTCCTGAAATTTACATATTCATCAGAAAAGCATTGTAATCACCATTTTCTTGCTTCATGTTGTTCTTAACAACATCTTCAACTGCCACGCTATCTTAGGTCGCTTTGCTTTATTTGTATAAAGGTCCCCACACAGCCCCAAGGGTTAGAGCATCCAGTCAGCACTTCCTCAATTATTGTAGCACAACACAACGTGCTATGCACCTGAGTTGAGCCAGACTGGGGTTCAGAGTCTGGAATGGCAAAATGTATAAGCTTGTGATCCTTTTCCTATAGAAGGAAGCGAGAGGACTTCTGTATTTTTTCCTAAAGGCAAAGGGATGCAAGTGGAGCTAAAGGAGATGGGGAGAAAGGAGCAAATGGAACATTCGTGGGGAGCTCCTGGCAGCTGCCCTCAGCTAGCTGGAGAAACTGATTTTTAGAGTCAAGGAAGAGATAGTTCAAAAGTTATGATTATGAAAGAAATTTTGTTCTGGGTAAGAAATAAAAGCCTGCTTCAGAGGCCATCATGATAAACTACAGCCCTGATCTGGAAAGAAAATGATTGAAAATGATTCCCTTATGACTCTATCATACATCATTGTGCAGCTGGAGAGATCAGGGAAGCTACAAGACAGGGCAGGTTCTAGGAGAAAAGTCCTTTCCCGGTGGGAAAAAAAGAAGAGGAAGTGAAGAGTTCCCGTGATGAGAACATGAGGAGAGACAGAGAAGGGCTCTCCAAAATAGCTGAAAGGATTTTGAAGGAATATCATGGTAACACAGGTGGGCTCCCATAGCCATACATGTTAGTATTGTCTCATTTGTTTCAATAAAGGAGAGGGTCAGGTGACATATACATCAATATCACTTAATTCTTAAGTCTTTTGAGAATAGGGTTATTAACCTCATTTTCAAGTGAGGAAATAAATGCTTATGCAGATTAAATGTTTTGTCAAGGCCACATAGATAGCTGAGCGATGGTGGTCCAGGGATTCACACTCACACTGGTGACTCTCTTTGCAGGTTTGCCTCCTGACCATAATGTATTACTTTCTGATGACTTGGTTCTCACTTTCTGACTGGTTGTACATTCCAGGTAGGAGTTGATCTGAATAGAATAAAGGATGCAAAACAGCTCTAATTACCTATTTACTGAAAATCAGCACATGATTTCAGGAAGAGAGTGGTCTTTGAAGTCAGGCCTGCCGGAGCTCAGATGCTAGCACTGCACTTACTAGCTACAAGCTCCTAGGAAGTCATTTTTCCTTGCTGATCCTTGGTTTACATGTCTGTACATAAAAAAATATTAACGTGTTCTTTTGAATTGTAAGGCTTCGATGAGTTAGTGGACATATTGTTTATACTAGAGTGCCTAGTACATAGTAGGTTCTCACGGAATGAAACTGTTTGTATTACTGGCAGTTCCTATGGTTTTGCCTGAACTCCTCAGATCCAGGAGAGAAGCCATGTGGAATGTGTCGGTGCAGAAAACCAACACATCGTCTGTTGGTGCTGTCAACTCTCAATTCATCTCGCTCCTTCCCTAACATGTATTTTTTTTCCTTCTATATATAAAAATAACATATGGGAGAGTATTGTCTTCACTCCTCCTGCTAAGAACCAAACCATATCTTATTTTTCTGCAAAGATGTAGGTATTGACCTACATCTTTCATCTTTGGCAAGTATCCACACTACATGCTTATCAACATTTAAGAGTTCTTTCTTAAAACACCTCTTTCTGTGGCTAGAAAGAGTGTTTCTTTCCCTTGAAAGGACATCAAAGAGGCATTTCTGTATAAAATTCACTGATTTTTTTCTTAACTATGCATTGTCATGAGACCATATGGCTATAAATGATTTAGTTTTTCATGAAAAATGGTTTTAAATCAAGAATGAAACCTGCTAAAAAGAATTTGCATACTTGATGAAAAATAAAGGCAATAAAATGTTTAATCCGGTTGTGAGAAATGTACTGGGATTTCAGAAGCAGCCTTTATATAATAAGGAAATGCATTTTCATTATGATTGCTGCATTACCAGTGTTTTAGAAAGTTGGCCTCTTTTTGTGGTGATACAGAAAACTGGAACACAAAACATGTCCACCCCAATATTTAAGCAAATCTGGCACATTTGGAAAACTTTCATGTAAAATCTACCAGGGCGCATGGAAATGAGGGGTTCCTTGGTAGAACACTTAGACCAAGGGAAGAAAAGGGACAGTGGAATCAATCTTAGGGGAGGAGAGAGTAGTTGGTAACATTGAACAGTTCATTAATAAGAACCGGAAAGTTATATCTGTACATGAAAGCAAGTAAACGTGGAAATAAGATTTTCAGTGAGTTCTCTATGGAAAACTGACTGTGAAAGAACTCACTGGAAACAGAAGGGCCATGCTTGCGGAATTGGGATACCCCATTTTGACCTAGACATGACTGACAGCCTTATATCAGCAGTGCTGGGGTGCCTTGAGAGAGCATCAGCTGAGAGAGGAGATGTCACCCACTAGAACGAGCAGAAGAGAAAAGCAGTCACCAATGTTTTGTAATAGGTAAACACAAGGATTAGGAAGTAGAGGTCACATGAAATGGCCTCCAGGAACCAAGAAATATTTGGGGAGAAATTGAGGTTGTTGAACAAAAATAAATTCAGCCTAAAGCAGCCTCTGTACTTGGGGGACAAGTTTGTCCCAAAGCAGTCTCTGTACAAAGTGAACTGTACCCTAGCTTGATGTGCAAACAAATTGTAAGGGAGCCTAAGAGTACATCCTTGTAACCAGGCAACCAATTCAATCATAGTGGTTGATCTTCAACCAGTTACAGGCTGCCAAGGGGTCAGACTACGTTCCTAGACAAACTCCAAGTGCGTTCAATCAAGTTGTGTCTGTTGTCCCTATCACTTCATTTTCTCTGTCTGTGAATAAAATCACTATATGTGGCGGGGTGATGGCCTTCTGAACTATCTTTGGTTTAGAATGCCTCTTGGTTCTAGAATCTTTGCCTTGCTCAAGTAAACTTTGGTATATTGTCACTTTTTCTTTTATCAAGGTGATTGAGGTTCCTAAAGAATTGACGTGGTAGAGAAGAAATTATCATGATGACTCCAATTAACCCTAAGAGGATGACATAAGTTGAATTTTTACATGTTGAATTTTTTCTTACTTTAATAAGATACTAAATCATGATATAAATTTCAATCCATGGTTGTGCATTCTCCTTAACGGGTACACTGCTGATCAAAGCATATTCGAATTTTATTGTGCCACCGCATTGAATCTGTGCTGAGAAACAACAATCGGAGAAGGGAAAATGTAGAAACAACATAAGAGAATAGCAATATTAATTGTCCTGGTTGCTAATCAAATTGCTATAAAGTTTGTTACTCAAATAATTATCATTTGGACAACATTTGCTCCCTATGACGAGGTTCATTCTTTGCCATTCAAGAAGCTATCAATAGCCACAGCAGGGACCGTGCCTGATTCCACTTACACCATGCATCCTGGGATAGGTCCATACTGGAGAATTCTTCAGAATACAGCCAGCCTGGGGTAGATTCCAGGTACCAGAGCAGCTGCACAGAATCTCATGGAAGACTGGTTATTTCTGAGTTAACTTCATTGTCCACATCTAAAAGAAATGGTCAGAATACTGCATTCTCCCCCACACCTTGAGAAGAACAATTTATTTACGTCTGATATTTCTTTCTTTGAATTTGTTATAGCTTGGGAGCTCCTTAGATCTAGAGATATATAGAGGCTTGAAAAACCACATAGAGAAAGTGTTGGCCAACAAGAATCTGGAAGAGAGTAGCAACTGAGTAAATGAGAGACCCAACCAAAAAGGCAGAACCAGTGTCCTCAGTTTGCAGTCACAAAGGCGTGAAGCTTGGTGACTTCAACTCTGAGCTATGCTTTCCCTGGTTAGTGTAAGAGCATTCCCTCATAATATTCTCTATGCTTAGTCAAAACCTTTATGGAATCTTCTTAAATGACAATGTGGATTCACAGTTAAGAGCTGTCATACTTGAGTCAGCTTCCCAAGTTCACATTCTGATGCTTCTGCTTTTTATGGAACCTTGGGTAAGTTATATCAATCTATCCGTGCTTCAATTTTTCTATCTTTAAAATTGGAATCATGCTATTTCCTATGTGGTACAGTTGCAGAGAAGATGAAATAAGGGCTTGTTACACTATAAGTACTCAATAGCATCGGTAGGCTGTTAATGTTTTGATACAGAATCCAAAATAGTTCTTCTCTTTTACTTAAGAGAGAAGAGTAGGTCTGGAGCAGTAGCTCAGTGGTTACAGTGCTTGCCTGGCATGCACTAGTACATGGGTTCAAACCTCAGCACCCACATATACAACTAAGAGTCAGAACAACGAAAGCCATGTGAAAACCTCAATAAAAACTGATTCTCTCTGTCTTTTCTCTCTCTCTCTCTCTCTCTCTGTCCTTCTCTCTTTAAAAAAAAAGTCAGGACTTTCTACTTCATCACTCATGGAGGTAAATTAATCTTTTGAAGTTTAACACATGCGGAATTTTAGCAATCTTTGAAAGACATAGTTTGAATCCATATCTTCAACACATATGCTTTGACTTGGAGCTGTACCCTTTATTGTAGTGGTGGATGAAAAGTTGCTACTGATGCCTGGGTCCTTGGGTACTCATGGCACTCGGATTCATGGAAGCTAATTGTTAAAGTTCATTCAGGGTGAGATGAAGAGCTGGTTAACTCAGGGAGTCCTGGGAGGACTGAATCTTTTGGGACTGAAGATTTTCAGAAAATGATAACAATTATCATCTAATATTTTGCTGGAATCTTGTGAAAATTTAAGACAAATTAGAGGGTTGCAACGCAAATTCAAGGTTATCAGAAACAAGAAAAGTCTGAGAAAATACCACAGTTAATAGGAAGCCAAAGAGACAGGGTGACTGAATGTAAGGTGCTATCTGGGATGGAATCTTAAACAGAGAGGAGACTTGCAAAAACCTACTAGTCTGTGGAGTTTAGTAAAAAGTAACACTTCAATGTTGGCTTCTTAATTTTGACAAATGTACCATAGTCATATAAGATATTAACATTAGGTGAAACAAGGTGAGGGAAATATGAGAATAACCTGCATTCTCTTTGCACTTGTTCTATAAGCTTAAAATTATTCCAAGAGAAAAACATGAAACCAACCAAACTAAAGGCCTTTGATGGAGCCCAAGTTCAATGAATTCTGCATGGTACACAAAATTTTTGGCACACACATTCTCCCTTTTTTTTTTCTATTTCTTTTCAACATTTAGCCACACAAAAGACCCTTGACACATCCTTTTCTGCCTACCTCTTATGATTTGCATACCTATTCCTAACTCACTCTTGATCTGTCTTCTGAAAATAGAAAAGCAAGAAGAGATGCTCTGATTCTTGATGGGGGCTCTGAGCACCTCCTGTGAGGACTTTTTGTCATGTGCTAATGCATTCGCACAGTAATCACTTCATGAGGTCCTACTGTGTCCCAAGACAGTGTTAGACAATGGGGACAAAAAAAAATATAAGTAAAGCAAAATCCGGGTAGGGAGGTACATAATTTGAAGATATGCAGAAAGATTACCAATGGAGTCCAGTAAAGGTGAACGGATACTTGGAACAGGCTAACGGAAAAAGTCGTGGTGAGGACCATGATGGAAGTGACCACAAAACTGTAGTGATTTGGTGTTGTGGGAAGGAGACCATATTCAAGGAGATAAGCAGAGAGAGAAAGTATCCAGGTGGTGGACTATGCACCCCAGGCCTTCTGTCGAGAGACCTCTGAACCTGGCTGACATTGGAAAGGCCCCTTAGCCTTAGCAATAAGGCTAAGGGGCAAATTCAACCCAAAGGTGGAGGAGTTTGCTCTCATGGTAGAGAATTTAGACTTGATTCTCAAGGGAAGAAGCAGCCTTCACCTCTGGTAATTACTTCAAACCTAATCATCATTCTCTCCTCTTTTCTTAAGTCTTGTAATCAATATGTGCAGTCTTAATACAAAGTATCTTAATGCTGCATACGGGATTTGGAGCTCCAGAGCAAATTGGTTAAGAGCAAGGGATTTAGAATAATATCGTGGTCATAATTCTCTTTTCTACCATCTCTGCATCCTCCAATGAGTTAGTCTGTTTTCTCATATGGAAAGCAGGAATGTCTGTCTGTGTTGCTGTTACAAAATACCTGAGACTGAGTAATTTATAAAGAGCAGAAATTTATTTCTCGCAGCTCTGGAGGTGAAGAATCCAATATCCAGGGTCCGGCTCTGCTTTCAAGATGGTGCTTGGAATACTGCATCCTCCAGAGGGGAGGAATATTTCTTGCACAGCACAAGAGCTGAAGAGCAAAGAGAGTGAACCCTTCCCAAAGTCCTTTTTACAAGATATTAAACCCATCATGAGGTCAGAGCCCTTACAGGCTCATCACTTCTTAAAAGCTAGACATGCTAATAACATTATGTTGGCAATTGAATGCCAATATGAGTTTTTAAAAATTTTTTTTTAAAGAAAGAGAGGGACAGAGAGAGAGAGAGAGAGAGAGAATCAATTTCTATTTATTTTTCCATCTGGCCTTCATTTCTCTGACATTAATTGTACGTGGTGCTGGGGTTTGAACTCAGGTCCTCCTCATACATGCTAGGCAAGCACTTTCACTGCTGAACCACCACTCCAGCCTCTCAACATGAGTTTTGTGGGTGCACACATTCAAGCCATAGCAGGATAATAATGCAGTTTATTTCATTTGGTTGCTATGTGGATGAAATTGTATACACGAAGCCCTAATGCACACTGCAGAGGACCTCAGATGACTGATCAGATGATGGACATGTTGTCAAACCAGGTGGTCTGGAGTTATGTCCTGGCTGTGTCCTCATAAGTTGTGTGCAACCTTCTTAACTCTGTAGTATGCCTCCTTGGTAGTATAATAAGCAGCATAGTATTAAAGGGATCGAAATGAGGTACTATGAGTGGGACGCTGAGAACAATGAGTGATACATAGGTTTGCTATGAAGCAGTTACAGAAGCTGAGGAGCAAAATGAGCTTTCCCAAAATGTTAGCTCCTGCTGCCATTGCCTGGACCCAGAGCCTAATGCCTCTGGGGCTGTTTACCCGGAAATGAGGATGGAAAGAACCTTGAGGTCAGCCACAGGCCTGACACCCCTCCCAGGACAGTAGGTCTTCGGCCCAGGTAAGCCAGCAGAGGTCATCAGTCAAAGATATTAGTGATTACTTCCCAACCCTGTTTTTGTGAACCTCGGTTCAAAAATCAGAAAAATGTATCCAAAGAAAGGTAGAACAGTTTTCCACAACTCTCAAAAGCTTCATTTTAATTTTAAAGAACATTGTTGAGTTTGGAAAAGAAGTTTCCTTACTTCTGCCACAAATCATTAGTCACTTGTTAGGACTATTTTATAGTAGTTATGATAACAGGAAATGTTGTCTTATTACAGTTACAGTACCAGGCCAAAAGTGCCTCAGATGAAGTTATAATTTTGCATTATAAATGCAAATGTATTGCAAATTAAAAAATTGAATTTATTTACAACTAGAATTTAAGTAGTTTCAGGCAAAATTGAGATGATAATTTTTTGAACATATTCACATATAATTACTAACTGAAGAAATGCTTTCAATTTAGTTCCTCTGGTTTTATTTTATTCAGGGCCTACATACAAGATAATTATTGCCCATGATATTGAGATGAACTGGACCATATAATAATAATTCTTGAAAGGTACACTCTACAAACCATTGAACAACGTGAACAGGGCTCTTGTCACAAACAAAGACTGACAGGTCATTCTTTGGCATTTTCACACAATATTGAAAATCAGTCTGAATTGGCAGGTGTAAAGTTCCTAGATTCACACTTGACAGAATAATTCAGTACTGATACTTTGTGACTGATAATAGGCAAAAGGTGTGCAACAGACAAGCACCACAGGACAGAATGAAATTTTATTCAAAAGAAGATAAAATATAAACATTGTTATTTGAAGTTTCTGAACAGCTTAGTGTACATAGACATAATGCAATTGATGATCTCAAAACCCTGCAGAACAAACTCAGCAAAACTCTCCAACTGGGATGTTAACATCTTTCCAACACCAGCCTCTCTAAGTTTCTCTGACTTCCTAGTAGGCAAATATTTACAAAGGTAAGAACTTGCCTTTTTGTCTTTATGTGACCCTAGGTCCTTTACCCTTCTGAGGCTGCCCACTCAACGTAGGAGCATACCAGCTATCTCTCCCTTCTCTTGCTTGCCTATGATAATTGTAATAATTCCATCCACAATGGACTTCATTTTCCCTTCTCTTTTCTACCAAGAAGAAAAATTAATCCAGTAATCATTTAGAAAATTCATTTGATAGAAGGAACTTTTTTGTAACCAAACCACCAAAAGATCCCAATGCCAGTCCTCTGGTTAAAAGTTGGTCTATTAGCATGTGTTAAATCCAGATAAGATGTAATGTTTTACAACCTAACACTTTTTTAGAGATATAGTGGGAAGGGGAAGGGTGGGATAAGGGAGGATAATTGGGGGGGCACTCCTGGGGGTAATCGCAATATCCAGAATATATACACATTTTATATTACTTTGTTAAAAACTTGTATGGTTGTTCAAAAATTAGAAAAAAAAAAAGAATAGTCATCTGATACATCATCGTACATGACCAAGAAGTGACCCAACTACTCTTAAGTCTGTGTTCCCAGGGACATTTACCCGCTTGAGCCTCTAGAGGTGTGTCCTCCGACAGTGCTTCTCAAACTGAAATGTGCATGCGCATTGCCTGGGTTCTTGGTGAAATGTGAACTTGAGTTCATTGGATCTGAGATGAGGCCTGAGATTCTGAAAGTCCTATGTGATGCTGATGTCACTGGTCTAAACATCACAGTTGGAGTAAGTATCAAGGTGCCAAGAGAGCCAGAACAACTGAAGATAACTAGAGAAGGCACCTGCCTGGATTCTATCAAGATTTTTTTTTTCATTATAACCAGAATCCTCAATGTATGATGATTATTTACTAATCTTAGAAAGAGTGTAAACTTTTGCTTTTGACAGATAGGATAAACTGAAAATTAGGTATGTTTATCCTTTTTAGATGAAAAGAACCAAGTAAGAAATAGCAGGATCCAAAAGAAAAAAATTTCCGTCTAACCTAGTCCGTCAAGTATATCAGCATGAAACTTTTATTCCTCTTTGGAGGCTAAGGAAACTCTCTGTTCCAGGTTGGTAGGGGCTGTCTGACAACGGTCTGCTATCCAGTTACCACAAGGACTGATGACCCAATATTTTCAGGTATGCAAATATTTAATTTTTCTTAAATAAGTTAAGGCATGAAATTAGGAATAATCAGTATTACCTTACTTATAAATCAAATAACTTATGAATTCATTCACAGAAAAAGAGATCTTTCAAATTAGGGTATTCCATTAGAATGAAGAAACATTTCACTACGAAATATATTAAATATTTTGTGTACTCTCTGGGTTAGCTAACAGTACCTGATATTTTCCATCTGGTTTCTTTGCTCCCTAGTGATTCCAAGTTAACTGGCTCTTCAGGGACTCAAAAAGAAGGCTGACTTTTCCCCACATCTACCTGGGTTGTGACAGGGACCCCAGAGTTCCATTGTGATCACTCCTTGACATGACGTTCTTTTGGCAATTACTTGCTCAAACTTTGTTTGTTTATACTTGTTAATGTATTCTGTTCAATCCAGCAAACATTTATTGAGCATTATTATCAGGCTCTGAGGGACATAAAGATAAATAACCCTTGATTTTTGTATTCATGGAGCTGATAATCATGTAGATTATATTATAAATGCTATTGTGTTAGAATGTGTGCATTTTCTCTTATTTGGTTTGTTTTTTTTTTCACCAAATACTGTATAAACTCTAAAGGAAAGGTCTTTTCTTAATTACCTTTTGTGCTCAATATTTGTGGCATCCCTTGGCAGGAAGCCATGGTATGATTATAGGAGGTAAGGGCAAGTTTGCACAATCACGTTCCAGCATGACCAGATCACCCTGGAATTTTTCACAGGAAAGCACGGAGTCCCTAGCTCAGGACTGGGAGGGGATGAACAGCCTGGAAAGAGAGCATCACCTTCTCGAAACCCCAGCCAAAAGTACCGTTTATTTAATTTTTTGTCTTCTTCTTTAAAATGTATGACATGGTTCCTTCAAGTTTTTTTATTTTTTGCTTTTGGCAGCTTTGGGTCACTTGAGATATACTGAAACTACCAATTGACAACAACCCTTATTTTATATCAAGTACTGTTCTAAGCACCTTATCAAAATTATCTTATTTAGTTCAAATAACAAGCTATGAAGCAGGCCCTTATTCAGAATTGAACAAGAGATTTAAGTATATAGAGATTTAAGTACTTTTTTCAAATTTGCATAAAACTATGGTAATGACTTGGAACTTTATCCGTTTGCATTAAAATTATTAAAACTAAGAAAGATTTTTAAAAATGTAAAGTGAAAAGCATTTTAATGGACATGTCTCTTCATGTGATCCTTATAGGGTGCTCATGTAGGAATACGTATGCAAATCTCTGGCCCAGTCCCTATAAATATAAACCACACTTTCTGAAGACATAGATTCCCAAAGAGAAATTAATTTTGCTTGTGTGGCCCTTGCACACTGCAGTCTCCATGACTGTATGTGTGTGCTTGCTGACCTAATATGCATCTTCAGCCTGGATGGTGAGCTCTTTAAGGACAAGGCCACATGCCACTAGTGCTGATACAGTGCCTGTGTCACAGGAAAGACTCTGAGGTGTTTTGGTTGAACAGAAATGAATGAATGAATCTCTGTTTTACAGATGAGTAAACTTAGAACCAGAAAGGAAAAATAGCTTGCCCAAGATTACATAACTTAAATGAGGTAGATCAAGGAAGGCTTTAAAGCTTGTTCTTTCCAATTTTGAAGCCCACTTTCCACCCCTTTTCATGTTTTACAATGCCCATCCATTTACGAGACCATTTATTTCCTGAATGGAATCATTGCAGTATTTACAGAATGCAAGTGAGAGATATGAAACACCAGGGCATGGATTGGAGTCTTTTGCCTTTTGAAGATTGTGGTAACTCTTATATTCAGTAAATGGCCTTTTTTTCTTCTCCTGCGTCCCATATTGTAGTACCAAGAGTTGTGAAAATGCTCCCTGTTGAATAACTCAGCCTTCAGATTTATTTAAATGTATTAGAGTTCTTTTATTCTTTTAAATATGTTTTTAATTTATAACATAATCTTTCACCTACTAGGGATGGAAAACATATTTTAGGAACTGAATTAAAAAGAATACCTAGAAAACAAAGACTTCTTTATATTTAAGATATTGTTGGTGAAAATAAATTATAATGTTAATGCCTGGGGTTGATTGCCCTGTCTGCTTTCTCATTTTATGGGAACCATTTTTTTCATATCTGAAAATGATATTCCTAATAAGGACATAGCAAAAAACAGCACCCGTCTTTCTATTAATGGCTTAGGAATAATTTAAATTGAAGTTAGCACAGTATTACATTGTTAAACTTTATTCAAGAATTATAGGAGATATGGTATTAAGTTCACTTTGAGTCTAAACTGGAGAATTTTCCTCTGGAAGATAGTTTCTGATTAGACCTGAATTGTTTTCCTGTGTCACCATGAAGACAATGCAAATGCTGATTAAAGCAATTAAAACTTTCCTTTGTTTGCAGAAAGAGATGTACCCAGATATGGCTTTTTGTTTGTAGACATCTTAATAAGCACTACCAGACTGAAATGAAATCTGTCATCAGTTATATTTTTCTCTTAGACAAACTGTCTACTTCACATACATATTAAGCAAGATTTGTTACCAAAGCTTCCTTACATTTCTATTTGTTGTTGTAAAATGGTAAATGTAGAAATAACACTAGATCTCTCAATTTGATAATATAATTCAATACATCTGGCAGCTGAACAGGAAAAAATGTAATGACATACTTGGCATAGTAAATGGTTTTTATTATGGGCTTTTTCTTTCTTCCTTTTATTTTTTTTTTAAGTACAATTGGGCAATTTGTTGTAGACTAATGTCAAGGAATATAAAGTATTATTGGGCATAGGGAATTGAGCTTTTGTAGAACATAAATTGACTCCCATGTAAATATAAACATCAGCTTCGTGGCTTGTTAAATATCTGTTTACCAAAATGATTTGAACAAGAAAGCTTGCTGAAGGGAACTATGTATGGTTTTAGCTCTATATTCCTGAATACTTTTATGGGCTTGACTTTTCTTCTATTTTCATATTTAAATTTTACATTAAATTCTACTACCTAATATTGTAAAATGTAAGGACTACTTTTCAAAAATTTGTGGAATTATCAATTCTAAAAACCATCATGGTAACTTAAATTTTATTTGTTTTAATAGCAATATAAAGCCACCTTTTTCATGAAATAGACTGTGCTCAAAGGATAGTCTTGATTCATTCCTTCACGCCTATGTTCATACAAATTTTCCTGAACACTGTGGATTGATGTGTATTAGCCATAAGAAGCTCAGCCCTGCTAGATAGACAGGTACACATAATGTGTAGGTATTATGATAAAGAAGCTTGCAGTGTGCGTCTGTAATATATGCATCAAAACAAATCCAAGCTAAAACACTAGGAAAATTGTATCTAATTTCATTTCTATTTTTTAAGTAAAGATAATGGGTATGAAGTAATACAGTATAATGGTTGATCTCTGATGATCTTGAGAATATTAAATTGTATTACTAAGAAAAAAATCATAGGGTTACCTGAATGGGAATTGGTTTGAGATTTGTATTCCAAATAGGTGGAGGTCTTATATGTGATAAATGTCCAAATGAAAAAAGAATGAGGTTGCAAAATTACATGTATCAATTTTATCTCAGTTTGTTTTGTATGAGTATGTGTTTATGTATTTAGAAAACATGAAAAGATATGAATATTAACAACAATTTTGAAGGATGGCTTTTCTTTCTATTGTTGTCTAGAAATTTTATAATCAACTTGTCTTATATTGATATTTTTAAAGGCTCTTTGTGTTTTAGAAGTATTTCTGTGATAAAATTTCTTCTGAAAACAATGGCTAGCACAAACATTCTTACCTATTGCCATCAATAGTTATATAAGCATGTAATAACACTATAATTTGAAATTGTAGAATAAATTCTTTTGCTTAATTAAATCTTATCAGTGACTGCTTTAAAAATATTTTTGAGGTAGATGATTTGAAGGATTTTGATTACCAAGCTCACCAGGTGCCATAGACTTCTAGACAGTTTTAGAATATTTAAGATTAATTGCCTTGCCAAGCCAAATAATAAAAATATTCAGAATTTAAGTATATCTTTTCCATGATTTGATCACAGACCTAATTTGATAAAGAGGTCAGTACTTGGCACATTTGAGCAAATATCAAAATGGTATTGGATAATTATAGAACTAAATTGGATGTTAAACAAATTAAAATTATAATTTAGAGAAAGAAAAGACAAGATATTTATAGCTTGTTGAGTAAAATAGGAATCTTGTATTAGAAAGCAATCTCTAAAAATTATTATTAAAAATAAATTACTTGAAATATAAAAGAAAATATTTTGCAAGTATGGAGAATTTAAATTACTGTTGCAGATACACTCTTGTCTTGCCATAGGAATAATTTGATCCAAATAGCACTGAAGTGATATTGAGTCAGTAAACACAGTTACTGATTTAGTATGGTCCAACTTCTGAGCATAAAGTTTGTTCTTTTTTTACCCTTCCAAACAAAGATTCTGGCTTTATCATAATTTCCGTTGGATCTTTCTGTAGTCTGGAAAGTGAACCACAATTATAAGCAAGGGTAACCAGCACTGACTTATTTTCTTAGCTCAGGACAGAACTCACATTGTAAGAATACGAACTTTGAACAATTTCAGCCAAGATTTCGTCTCAACGTGAGTTCCAGATATTAGCCATCTATACAGTTTGGTATCCTGCAGTGTTCTAGTGCTAGATACATTGGAGAAAAGTATGCACTATTCTATTTCATAGATACCTTTAGATAGTTCAAAGTTAATTTTAAAATAGGCAATATTTATAGTGTGTCGATTTGGGATCCTAACCTTTGAGTAAGACTGGCTGCACTCATAGAGTAAGTCTTTCAAAGCTGAGTCCCCTTTAAGAAAAATTCCATTTCACCCAGCAAGTCATTTGTTCAAGAATTTTATTTGCAGTGTATGGAACTTCTGAGTTTCTTCTACCAATGATAAATAAAGTCATGGAAGTGAATACTGGAGGAGTAAAGGAAGAACAATAAGCTCCATCTCAGGGGAGAGTATCAAAGAGTTGCTGTAGGACAGACAAAGAGAACTAATAGAACCCACTGAATCTTTTTTTTTTAAGAGAGAGAGACTCTGAGATACAGAGAGAATCAATTTTATTCAGTTTTTCATGAGGTTTTTCATTGCTCCCACACTTTGTTACGTACGTGGTGCTGGGGTTTGAACCTGCGACCAGGTAAGCGCATAACCACCAAACCACTGCTCCAGCCCAGACTGAATCTTTTTAACACACTCTCTACTTTTTAGGGAGAATGAAGCTGAGCTGTTTGCAAAAGGGGCTTGAGTTTATCTAGGAATGCCTTCAGAGAGGGTATTTGAGAAATAACCTTTCTACATGTCAGGAAGGTTAAACAGAAGTTAACCAAAGCTTTGTTAAATCTCAAATATCCAAGTTACTTTGTGTTTCTGGGATTTGGGAAGGTGCAATCAGTATAGGTAAACCTTAAAACTAGAAAGTTATTAATGTTTAGGAAGAAGATCAGACTAGGAAAAGAATGAAGAAAAAAAGAGAGCGAAATCTCTGAGAATGAAACATCAGGAAATAACACAAAATAATGTATAAGCGTTTTCTTTAAATCTCTGAGATGGTAAGATATAGACTGTTTCTCAGAAACAAGAGATGACATACATATAGGAGTCTCTGTTGTCACTTTAGTTTTATAAACTTCAGTATTTGTACAAATATTTATAAAGAATAACATAGGGTCACTTTCAACCATAGTGCCACAATAATTTTTGATCCCATAAATGTTTGAATCGCAATTATCCTATCCTAGGGGTTTTCAGAAGCAGACCTTTGCAGTGGATCCTGAACCCAACACAGGCAGCAGGACTTTTTGTACGTGAATGAGGAACAGTGGATAACCTCTGCCTCCTCTGTATTGGAGCTATGGAAGTCAAGGTCATTTGGGCTCTCAGGGCATTTCATCAAGTCTACCAAACTGGTCTCCATAGCTCCCAAGGCCTCATTAGGGTTCATTCTTGAACTTGAGCTTTTTATTTTATTTATTTTAACCTAGGTACTTCCTACTTGTCCTATTCTGGAACTGAACTTCTTGCTGCTCTCAGACTAGTTTCTTTCAACTTACTTGAAGTCTCCTTTATAGACTTGCGGCAGCCCTCTGGTTGTGTCCGCTGCTGTAAATATGAAGCAAGAACAAATCAGCAGTCCTGGCACTCAGCCTTCATTTCTGATGGCTTGATCTGCAGTGATTGGTCCCAATGATGTGGCTGTTTGTAAACCATGCCCTCATATTATCCCTCCATCTCTTCTAATTTTCAATTCCAAATTCTTGGACAGTATCTAAGGCAACTACAGACCTAGCATGATGTCTATTTTTTTTAATAACCATGGAGATCTTGCTGGTGGAAATTGTTTCTGAGAATGACAAATTTAACTTTTCTAGAAAACAAGTTTTCTGAGAATAATAACCTTTTGGAAAAGTTTTATAATAGTATATTTTTCCCCACACATAACTATTATAGGAAGAAATTTTGTATAATTTAAAAATTCCTCTGATTTAATAATCACTTTCTTTTGGATGATGTCTGGAAGAACATAGAATTTAACAAGAAGAAAAGAAAGGAAACCAACCTATATATTGCTGTTGTTATTTAGGTACCATTCCTTTGCTGATAGTTTTCTCATTATTTTCCTCAGAGCTCTTTTTTTCATTTCAATTATTAATGAATAAATTAGTCATTAGACTGGAAATCAGATAATTTTGTAATAGACCTGTTTCTTATACAATATTGAGACTGATTCAAGCACTAATTTGGCTAAGAAATTATGACAAGCTAATTGTATTTTATATAGTAGCTGGTGGAAACAATTAGTAGATAGAATCTGAAGAGTCAAGATTTGAAGAAAAATATTTAAAAATTATATTCAAACCGTTTTTATTGTTATTAATAATATTTTCCTCTCTGAGTCAGTCCTCCATGTTGGATTCAAGGCAAGGACTATCCCTAATTGGCTGAAGCCTGCTTCAGAATTTGGACAGTTCTGGATAGAGGGGACAGGCTGGTCCCGTCTGCGTATCCTGAGGAGGATTGGCATTCCTGCACCTCTACTTTACTCACCCTCTGTTTCTGGTTCCTAGGTCTAACTTTGGGCAACAACTGCCACCTCATGTTACTGCCATCTGGCAAGTTCTCACTATGGTTATCTAGGATTCTGAGCCACCACTGAAAATATCTCTTCTTGTATGTTCCTGTAGATTTCAGATATACCTAGGCAAATCAAATCTCTAGAGATTCTGAGGACATTTCCATGTTCCCCAAAGGCCAATCAAAGTCTAATGAAAATGATCTTTCTAATCCAGGCAACCAGAAACACATGACCATGGTAGATGATACATTTGAAGAAAACAGAATTGCTTTGGTTTACTGGTTTTATGTAACGAAAGAGAAAACACCTGTGTGTTAGAGATCTGAGCCAAGCTTTGCAGCTCAAGTGTTCTATACAAGTTAGAGCGGAAAAGAAGAGAATGCACAGTCTAACTCCCTGATTTCCACTGCCCCATGCCCTTTCTGGAGGGCAGCTTTGCCTTTAGTGAAGATGTTGGTATTTATCAATCTCCCCACAAACATTCTTCTCTTGATCATTTGTCGAGGGACTGCTTCATGCATAGAAGAGTGATGTATCCTGAAGAATACAAAAAAAGGGATTGAAGAATGAATTTTGCTTCAATATTTATGAATTTGTCCATTTTCAGCTAGGTGGATGTCACTGAGAAGGACATAATGAATAGATCTGCTCATTGATGACTTTTCCAAAAATGAAAATTTCCTCCTTTTTTCAAATAGTTTTCCTACTTTTAGGTAAAGTACTTTTAGAATTTTGCATTTGTGACACTGTAGCATTTTGAGTTTCAAAGAAGAGACCCATTGCAAATCCAACTAAGAGCAGTGCAGTTTCCTCTTCTGAAAAGTTGGCACATGATAGTCGTGTATTGATGTGGCATCATGAGGGATAAATGAAATAATATACATGACAAAACCAAACACAATACTTGGCACATGGTGACATTAAAAATTCTATCTGGATACGATTGTTTCTTCTTCAGTCTGTCAATTTCTGAAGGGAAAAGTTTACATACTTCCTTATGGTACCTTATGGTGCATACTTCCTTATGGTATTCAAAAATCATGTGCTAAAACATTCACAGAACCTGCAAGACTCAATGCACAGTCTATTAAAGAATAAAAAAATAAGGGCTAGTTTCAGCAATTTTCCTGTAGGTAATCTCTGTGTGTAAGAATTCCCTCTATTATTATACTGATCTTTGCTTTTCATTTTCTTTTCTCTTCCCCAGGGTAAGTAATTCTGCTAAAAGACTCATACAAGTTAAAAATACACTGACTCAGAACTATTGTGACAACATTTCTACCTGATAAAGCCAGATACTTCTCAGGGAATTCCTAAACTCCAAGGAAACTTGATAAAGGAATAAACGTGAGAATGTATGTGTACATTTATTCCAAGTCAATACATCTAGGGCAGGTAGGAGTGTAGATTCTTGGTGCTGAGTCAGATACCCCAAGGAACAAAAGGAAAAATGAAAACCAAGTGGTGAGATAATGGTGATGGGAATTCTTGTAAAACAAATTTCTAAAATATTTGCAGACAGCTTAGAATAAGCTTGCAAGAAATCTATCCAGGTATTGTCTTTCATTTTGTTTTGTGGTATTGTCAATATAAACTGTGGTAAAGTGAATCAATTTGGATATAACTATGCATATCTGAGCATATCATGCACATAGAAAATGAGGCAATTTCTATTGGATCACTAACAGCTGTAATATAGATTTAATCTTTTCAAACAAGGGGAAATTAAGTGTTCAAATATATATAGACATTTTTCCATGGTAGATTTTCAGCATGTATGAAAACAGGTTTATAATTCCATTTCAACGCCTGTTCTCTGTTTCAGAATCTGACAGCAAATTTGTTGCACAATCTCTATGAAAAATTTCACGAGGTCTTTTAAACAGATAGCCAAGCCTTTTTTCTTCTTTTCTTAATGTATGCCATGCTTGCGAAATTATTCAACTATTACCAATCAGGTCACAGGAACATTTGGAGCTAACTCTGGCCCTCGCGCTCTATTTGAAAGAGTGTCAACAAGATAGTTGATTTCTACCTCAAGTTTTCTCTGAAGTGTTGCTCATGGTTTTTTTCAACCTCAGCCAGTAACCTTAGGGAGCAGGAGCTGTCCTGGATAATAACTGCTGCAATTCAGTTTCCAACAAGTGCTGTGATAAAATCGTAACATTAATTGGCTAAGGAATTTAGACTCGAACGCAAAAGTGTGGTTGGGATTTTGTGTGCATATATCACAGAGAGAAGAGATCCATCCATTCTGGCTGGGAACTTGATAGAGTTGATAGGTGACCAGCACAAGACCAGCCAGCTGTTGTTATTCTTTTGATTTCCTAATTCAACTTCTGGCATTTACTACAGTGAGTCTCTATTGTTTGTCTTAGGGAGGGTAGGACTATTATAACTGGCTTTCTTTCCATGAAGGAGAAATAGTTCTATTACAGACCAAGCAAGTACCCTTGGCCTTGGTCCCATCTCCTTTTCTCTGTTTCTGTCTTTGAGAGACAAGTCTAGGCCTGTTAAAAGTTCATTTGCAAATGAAACAAATAGATCCAGTTCCTACTGGGTAAGATCAGACAGAATTCCTCCATGAAGGAAAATATTTCAAATGAATATCACCTTACTAGTGGAAGTGTTGAGGTCCAGTCTAATATGGAGATTCTGCTAAGCAAAGGAATATATCTAATGAACTATTTCTTTCTTACACACTATATCATTTATATATTTTCTATTTTGAATTTTGCATTAATTATATTTTCCTCCTATTACTTTCTTCTTTAGCCTAAGAGCAATTGTTGTTCATTTAAATCATAAAAATGTTGTGGTAATTAATAAAATATAAAGACCAAGTTAGGGGGCTAGAGCAGTGGCTCGGTGGTTACGGTGCTTGCCCGGCATGTCCAAGTACACGGGTTCAAACCCCAGCATCACGTACACAACTAAGTGTTGGAGCAACGATAACCATGTGAAAAACTCAATAAGAATTGATTCTCTCCTCTCTCTCTCACTGTCCTTCTCTCTTAAAAAAAAAGACCAAGTTATAGTTTATAATTGAATTTTTTTCTTGTTCTTATTAGTGGTGAATATAAGAAGTACCAAATTCCAAAATGTGATTTGTGAGGAGAATCAGTTTTTCTTAGTAAACAGTCACTGAATATGAAACTTTCTTCTTGGTCTAAAACTCTCTGCAAAAGGTAAGGACCTAAAATGCCTTGCCAGGAAAACAAAGGAACGAAAAGGACATTTATATTATTATAAATGTATTATGTAACTACCATCTCTGTAAAAGTAGAAATGGACTTCCTCAAGGTTTCTAGGAATCTGACCCCTAAATTGTGAATCAGAGAATTAATTCCAATATCCAAGGTAACATTTAAATGCTACATTTCAGTAGTACAAAATCTTTTAATAAATGTGTAACACATCAACAGCTCCTAAATCTGCTGTTGAGAAAGGAAGTTCACATTTGTTGAACCCTCAGTATTATAGACTCGAACAGCTTCTCATATAGAAGCAAGATCTGCATGATTATGCTGCCAAGCACGAGTTGAGTTGGGCAGAAGCTGTTCCCTGGAAGCCTAATTGACGATTTTGTTGCCCTTCTCTTGACTATTTAAGCAGAGTTGTGAGGTCAATGGCAATGATACTTCTCTGAGTCACAGATGCCATCCAGCAAGACATTTTTTTTAACCTGTTCTTTTAGAAGACTCCAGTGTCAAATATTTAAAAATAAAATGTTTTACAGGAGAGAAGGAATCTGACAACACTGCTGACCCACATTTCAGAAGGAAAATGAGAAATATAGGGGTCAGCTCCCAGCCAGTGGAAACACAATGAGCACTTACGCTGTAAATGAAGTAGTGAAATCGTCCACTGGAACAAGCAATTTTCATAACCAGTACACTTCAGTAAAATGAATTTTATCATATCCTGTGACCTCCTCAAGTTCCTAAACCAAAAGTCTTCAGGGCACATTAGACTAGCAGAAAATACACAGCAACTACAGGAAATGGCCAAATGAGAAGGATCCAACTACCAATTCTAAAAAAATTGACCCTAACAATACTGTTATTAAAACTTGGAAGAATTTAATTTGCTAATTAACCATTTATTTTCATAGTGTTCCTTCCCCCAAAGTCATGTCATCAAAATTCCTAAACTGAAATAGTAAATCTATAAAATTAAACAGAAGCATCAAAATAATGGAAGTGTAGAATCTGAATATCCAATGATTAAGTAGGTGTTAAGGTTAAATGTTAAATGCACAATATCATATCAGTTACTGGATATTTTGCAAATACTTGCTATGGTTTTCCAAGGTCTAAGAAAGTATACTTCATGTTTTCCTCTTGATTGGTTAAATATTTGAAAAATGGAGACAATAAGTAATTTGATACTTGCACATAAATTTTAGACAAATATTTATTTGAAAGTCTTTGTTTTCCTCAATTCTTTGCAGTCTTAGTGTTCAAAATATAGAATTCATAACACTTTCATTCATCTTTTACATTTTCCTAGTTTTAAAAATTAGAGAAAATAGATGTTTGTAAAAATAAAAGTATAGTTTCCCTTAATCTGTTTGCATGTATCTTAAAGAAAATATATCCTGGAAAACATGTTGCAGAATTATATAAGCAATGAATTATATAATAAGATCCTTTTGAAACTTGATGGAGATAATAGAGTTTGAAGTGTACTATCCGAATAAAAATAACAAATTATATAGTTTCTAATTCACAAATTTAATTAAAGAGAAATTACATTTGTTGTATTAAATTGAATAAATGGAGCCCAAATTTTGTGGATCACTGTGAATAAAGTAGCTTGCTTAAAATATAATACTTTTCATAAATGATATGTTTAGAACAATACAGGATGAAGACCATTACCCTGCAGTAGGTGTGATCTATTCAAGTCCAGTAAAAATTCACTGGTGTGCCACTGCTTAATCTCAATGACATATTTTCTAGGATTATCTTTGTACAGGTCTTATTTTGTACCTTAACAATAGTGGATCAAATTCCTTAAATGATAATAAAGAAGAGTCATAAAAGAGATGGTCAATAAGTTATGGTTTTTTCTTTCATCTCCCAATTCTGGTTTTTCATTCTGACAGCATTTCCCCAAGTACACTTCTGTGAGTACTAAAAGAAAATGTAGTTGATCTGCAACCTTAATTCTTCAGAGGTAATTTGTGGTTGTATTTTTGCTTCTCTATAAGCACATGAATGCTACATGATTAACGATAGTGCAATAATAACTTTATTTTGAAGTTCTTTTTATAGTCTCATAAGAACCTCAACTTATTTCAGAATTTATACCTAAGGCACGTATTAGCTAAAACTAAAAAATATATAGTCTATACACATTATTTTATTGTTTAAATGGTCCTCATTCATGTTTCATTTCAATAATATTTCCCCAGCTTGTAAAGCTTATGTTACATTGAGCTCCTCTTTAAATTCACAATGCATAAAACTGCCAGGTGGCCTAATAACAGAGTGCATTAACAGATTGAACTATAAATCAGATGGTTGTGTTCACGTACTGTAAAAATACCACCAATTTCTTTCAGATTATAGTTTGTACACTGATTCCACAGAGTGATCACAAATGCTTTGGGAAATTTAAAATGAATAAGGAGGTCATATATTCCCATCTAAAAAATAATATTACCATCATTTTCACTTTATCATTATTTTATCTGCCTTGTACCACTGTTGTAAAATTAAATAAAATAATAAACATAATGCCCATGAAGTACTACTTAGCTGAAATCAACTATTATTGTTACTATTAATACTATTAAATCTATGCTACAAACAAGCTATTTTTAATTAGCAATGTAATGCTGTGGTAAACAGTGGTTCGTCTGAATATATATTGAGAGCATACAATGAGTCATGTACTGTGATTGTTATATAGGATAATAAAAATCACAAGAATGTGTAGAAATTGCATATCTCCAGGACACTTGAATAATGTGAAAACTGAGGAAATAATCACATTTTTTAAAGAGTGGAAATTTTGTAAAATGTTTAAATTGAGATTGGTTGTACATAGATACCTGAACTTATGATGCCTTGCAAAATAAAGAAAAAACAGGCATCCTGCTATCTAGTAGTGTTTCAATAAGGAAATTAAAAACCAAAGATTTGACTTACCTGTAATTTTGCAGTTGAAGTGCAAAAAATGCAGAGCATGGTGCATAAAGGTTTACAAAGTGCGTATATAAACTTCGTCTATCTTACAGCAATAAACTGGTACAATTGTATTGGGACCCAGTTTTTCTATCTTTAAACACAAAGCTCAATGTGCTGTCTCTTTCCTTCGATCCAGTGGTCTCTCTATAACTTTATGGTACTTCCATGTCCCATGAGTTTTGTCATGCTAACAGAATATATTTTACAAACTAACAGAGGCAAATAGAAGTAGATTCACATAGCAAATTGAAATAAATATAGCACAATTAAGAATGGACATATATAAAAATACATGTGAATAGGAAAAGTACAGACAATAATTGACCTTATTCATGAATGTAATGAACTCCAAATTTAAAAATATAATAATAAGAGATTAAGAAAATTTTCAGAGGGGCTGGAGTGGTGGCTCAGCAGTTGCGGTGCTTGCCTGGCATGTGCAAGGATGCGGGTTCAAACCCCAGCACCACGTACACAATGAAGTGTTGGAGCAATGAAGGCCATGTGAAAATCTGAATAAAGCTGATTCTCTCTTTCTCTCTCTCTCTCTCTCGCACTGTCCCTCTCTCTCTTTAAAAAAAAAAAAAAGAAAGAAAAAGAAAAAGAAATTTTCAGAAATTGTTGATTTAAAAAATAACAGCAAACTGAATTCAAGGAACAACTTCATGTCAGAGAATGGTTGGTTAATATAAACAAAGAAGTATAGAAGTTTTAATGGTAACATTGAAGTTATAAGAGAGATTATGCTGAGATAGAGTGGCATTGGAGTAGTGAGCAGAATTTAACTTGAGACTTTAAAAACTATCCATGCACATATGGTACCAAAATTTTGGCATGTAGCATTTTGATTAAGCAATGAGTTCTTGAGCACATTACATATCCTTCCTGTGTTGGGTGGAACTTACTTTGGATCCATACTGATTTCAGCAGGGGGCATAAGAGAGAACTGGAAGATTTCACACCAGCAATTCAAAGTTCTGGTCCAGAATGACTCATTTCTACCCATAACATAAAGGCCAGTAGTAGTAGTTACACTTGATTGCAGAGGAAATGGGGGAGGTATGAGCTCTTGTTAGCCTGAGAAGTAGGAAATCATGGCAAACCCTAAAAGATTCAATTAATTGTTAAAATTAATTTGTCCTTCTTAACAATACTACCAGTGACTCTTCTAGGTATTTCGGAAGGCTGTGTATTACCAAATGTTGAATATATTACTGTCTGCAGAACATTATGGGGGACATTCTCGTTCAAACTCTACAGCAGGGTTTCTCAACCTGGTGTTCACATTTTGGGATGGAGGATTCTTGGTTGTGGGAGCTGTCGTGTGCCTTGAAGGATATTGAGCAACATCCCAGGTTCTACTCACTAGATGCCAGTAGTAGTCCTAATCCTTACAACTTTGACAATCAAAACTGTCTCCAGATATTGTCAGTATATAAAGTGTAAAGTTGTCTGCTCTATAGAGATGCAATATTAAAGTATGCCAGATTAAGCACTGGAGATTTAACATATATATTCTGGGAACTTGGAAAAGGACGGGTTAATTTTGACTAGACTGTTCTGAGGAAGACTTTTGGAGAAGGTGAGATTGACTAAGAACTTTGCAAAAGAATACAAGGTGAAATGAAGCAGGCCAAGATGGCAAAAGAGTTGGAGCAAAATCTTAAAAGGAGAATATAGCAGAATTCAGAGAGCAACAAGAAATGTGGAGTTAGAGTAAAATTACGTTTGGTTACAGTGAAATATTGAAATATCATATCCACATATAAATACCTAAGTGATTACATTTGGCTTTTTATTACTTTTCTAGAAAAACAACTTATAATTTAATTTCCATTTATGGATAGATCAATTGCTGATGGTTCAGAGAGGATACCCACACAATGACTAAAAGACTTGAAAATAAAGTATGCCAATTTAAGTTCTGAAGACAAGAGGTATTTTAAGAAACAAAATATATATGGGAATATTTGTAATGTGCCTTCAACTCATGAACATCCCACATGGAAGGGTGTAGCAGAGACACTGGGGATTAACCAAACATCCTCCCATCTGTTCCTTCCATTTCGCACCTCTGCATGTTGGAAAGAAAAGCGACCTGACCAACATGTTGTGAAGAACTGGTTTGGAAACCGTGAAGGGCCGGTAGCAACTTCAAAGCTGGATCTTCTTTTGCCAAAGCAACCTGAAAGGCCAAATGCTCTACAAAATGCCCCTGAATAATAAGGTTGCTTGATTAGACTGGATCCCTGAGTGATGTTGTGGAGTATAGTCTCCAGGGAACCCACCGTGCTTGCTTATTTTACTTTGAGAAATACACTTTTGATGTATTTAGCCTCGGACATCTGGGATACTATCTTTTTTGCCAGAGCATTCATTAGTTTATGAACCAATCTTCAGAGTTGTATGTATTCTGTACTGTGGAAAAATAAGTCCAGATAAAGGTAAAAGAAGTGGGAGTTAATAATATCACCAATTCTATCAAAATTACCAAGAGAATAAGTCTTCATTTAAATTCATTTTATAGTATTATCTTGATCCAGAGGTATTAGAGTAAATCACTGTTTGAGATCCCTTTTGCACCAAGATTCTGAGATTGATTGTAGTCTTCTCTAAATTTATTTCCTACTACTCACCCATATGAATTACCTTCTCCAACCGGTGAATTTCAGAATTGCCCTTCTTCTACATACGTTCATTCATTCTTTAACTCTTAAAATCTTTCCTCATTATCTCTACTTACTCCATCTCTAACTACTTTTGAAGACCTAATTAATCCCAACCACTGAACCATGAGACCTTTTCTTACCCTGGCTTGAAGTAGTTCTTCAGGGTTTATTCATCTTAGAATTTAATCACTTAATGTTTGTGAAAATCATTTATTTCTGGCTTAGTCTCCATTTCTCGTAATTTCTGTGTCATTTCCAGAAATGCATTAAAAATTTCTGAGAGAAAGATGTCCATTTGCTTATCTTCTTATAGTCCATATTTGTGGAAAACTTATTTTGTACATAGTATTTAATAAAGAAATGATGAGAGGTTGCTACTGCCCTGTGATTTTAAGCTTCAATTATCCAATTTATGTTCTATTTTTTAATAAATTATATTCATTTCCTTCAGTTATCTTCATAGCTAATGTAATATCTAATGTTGTACCTAACATCAATGGGTGGGTTAGAAAGAAAGCTTTCCGTACGTCATGACTTTCATACAGATGGAACTGAAATGCTCATAATCTGGACAAGGTATTTATTTGACACTTCTTTTGCTCTTATGTCAAAACTACTCTCGTCAAAGACATTTATTCTTTATTTTCATTTTTCATATTTAGTATGTGTCTGACCACACATATATTCCTTGCATTTATTATCAGAGTGTATTAAGAAAAACACTAACAATAAAAAGACTCACAAAGGATAGATAGAAGATTCCTGGAAAAGCTGGAATAGCCAGGCTAAGCAGAAACTAGGATACACAATAAAGGAGCCTGCTGAAGAACAATGTGGTGACTGTGTGATCTATGATATCTCGTGATGTATCGCAGAATAATTAAAAATCCATGCCAACCTGCAAAACAACTGTAGCAGGCCAAGCCACTGCTCTCTGCTCTCAAACAAAGGGGTTTTCAGGAGCTAAGTGAGATTTGCCCACCCACAGCTGGCAGCATAGGTAACTATGAGAGAAAAGTTAGAACATGTTAAAAGGAGCAATCTTCTTACCATGCTTTGGCCTAACTCTTCAGGTGTCTGGAAGGTTTAGTTGGTTTAATTTCTACTGCACAACCTTTTTTTTAGAACTCACTTCAGTGACACATATAAGCCTAAATCTAAGATGTTTGAACCTGAAAGTCCAAATTGATGAATACCAATCTTCCCTAGTTTTATTCAAAATGAAAATCATAATACAAAAGCATTTTTATTATTTTTTCTTTTGTCTTTTTTTTACTTGAGAGAGGGAGAGAGAGAGAGAGAGACAGAATCAATTTTATTTAATTTTCATGTGGATTTTGTTGCTCTGACACTTCATTGTGGTGCTGGGGTTTGAAAGCACATCCTCATGGATGCCAGGCAAGGCTGTAACTGCCACACCACCACCCCAGCCCCAATTAGTGTTCAATTAGAATTAATATTAAGACATTTCTAGATTTTTTGGTTGGTGGCAGAAGTTATATATCTGAGTCTATCTGAATGTGGGCATCACATATTTATCTTATTGTGTTCACCTAAAAGAAAAAACAAGGGACAGCAGCATTGACTATGAAAGTGACATTCCACTCTAGGTGAGTGGTTTTGGAAGTCAGGTGTTAGCAGATGCTGCTGTATAGATAATCTAGAAAGAAATTCTCTTCAGTGAAGATTTAGTTAAATGTTGCATTAGTTCAAAATTTTTCACATTAATTATCCTTTACCTGGATCTTCTCCTGATGGTACATACAGTATGTATAAAAGGATCACTGGAGAAGCATTTATTTTTCCAAACTTTTGAAATCTCATAGGAACTGTATTTTCAAGCATGAAATTAAATGTGAGCTTCTTAGTACATTGAAAGTCCAGATTTAATATTTATTTTCTTGGAAATAAGGTCAAACCCACCATTAATGCTATGTCAAAGCACAATATAGTGGCAAACTTTTTGAGTTTAAAAAGCAGAAGAAGAGAATTCTTATCCTACATGTTCTACATCATGACCATGGGTAAATTCTTTGAATGTGGTTTCTCTGTTTTCTCATCTCTGTGGTTTTTCTTTTAAAAAATAAATAAAGATTAACATTGGAAACAAAACAAAAATAAAAGATTAATTTTATTTTGGATTTTAAATATTGGTGGGATAGAACTATTGCTGTTCCCTTTGCATTTGATAATAACCCCCAAATAATTAGTATCATAAGACACTGGATGAAAGAAAAAAAAAAAACTAAACCTCAGTCGGATGCAATTAGAAGACCCCTGTAACCCGAGTCACAGTACATGTGGAATGGCTGCCAGGTACAAAGGAGGTCAAACAGGAGTGCAGGCTCATGCTAAGAAATGAGGCCCATGGGTGCAGATCTGAGATACAGTCAGTCGACAGGCACAATTCTTCAGGATCTTCAGTGCAGCAACTTGCTTTGAGGAGAGAAAATGACATTATATTGTTTGTAAAAATAGGAACTGGGTCTTCAGCAGATCCTACTGACTTCTCAAGAGCCAGTCTGATACCCAGGGGAAGCAGGCAGATGGATCTAATAAAAGAACTACCCAGACTGGTCATTTGTTTGCACACAGCTGTCTGTTGGTGAGACAGGCCGCAGGGAAAGACTTGGCATTGCAATGAACACTGTAGCTCTTGCTCTTGACTGACTAGCAGGAGAAAAAGAAAAAAAGTTACCTGACTACATACACAACTCTATGTCATTAGAAGTACTCTTCATACTTGGAACATGATCCTAACCACCTTCAGTCCCCAAATGAACTTCACTTGGTTTAGGAAGAACTCTTCTTGTTCAAAGTTAAATTTTATGTATAGCATACAATCTGTACAAAGATACTATCAGGTTAAAAAGATGAAAAGGAATAGGAATAAGGAAGGGTAGTGAAAAAAACTCATATCAGAAATACTTGCCATAGAACATAGGAAAATTATGATCAAACCATTGGGAATAAATATTTTAAATCCCTAATGCAGCAAATCATCACTATGAGTCTGGATTGCAAAGGGGAAAATAGACAAAAGTATTAGACACAAATGAAACAGGAGCCGACAGAACTCAGAAAAACATGAAGACAAATAAAACAACCAATGAGAAATGAAGACTATATTAGAAGTAGTAGGTAGGAAAATGCTCATTGCTGGAGCCACACCATGGGACGTGCATGAAATGTGAATGAACCGGGAGTTAAAAGTGACTACAGAAATAAAGGACAAGAAGCATAGAGAAGGAGAATAAAACATATGCATAATTAGTGGCCCTCAGGAAGAGAACAGAGAGAACAGAGAAATTACTATAGGAAATAATAGTAATAATTTAATAAAATATTCTAGAAAGAATGCAGGTGACAAGAAATGGAGAAGTTACTGCAAAATGCATGGTAGTTATTTGTGAATATATTCAAATATTGGATTATATCTAAAAACATGGGAATTATGAGTATGAAAACAGATTCTTAAAGTTATAAACTCTATCAATGAAGAACTCATTAACATAGTTGTAGAGGAGGTGTCAGAATGGAGACATAGTGGAAGTATGCCTAATAGCTTTTATAACATGGGATCAGAAAACTTCATTAGGCTAATAAATCAAGTAATAGAGGTATAGGTGTATTAAACATTCAAAACAACAGCAAAACAGCAGTAGTAATAAACTAAAATCTGATGATAGAGTAGAGGACTGAGAGAACAGGAAAATGGAAACTCCAGGTAATTCATAGATACAACCTGAAGAAGTAGTGGATTATGACTATTATAGAAAGTACTTAAAAAGATAACCACTAGGTGAAAAGCAGTATCTAATTCATTAAAAGAAGTACAACACTCACAGGAAAGCATCTAGCGTAGAGTCAAAACTGGATTAGTGTAGAAAAGAGTTTTCAACAACAGTAACTCCAAGGCATTTCCTGCCCCGATTCGCCCTGTGAAGGAAATTGTCCAATATGGAAGTCCAGACTGACAACTGGAGAGGACCAGGGTCAGGTCTTAGAAATTCTTCAGAGAAGGAGTTTATTTAGATAGTGAGAGGATGGGGTAGGCCCCAAGATTGGTGTGGCTGAACCAGAATGAAATGGAGAAATTCTCTATGACATGTATCTTCCAAAAAAAAAGATTTTTCACACCCAACCCTCAACACCTCAGAATGTGACCTTACTTAGAAATACAGTTGTTAGAGAAGTAATTATCTAAGTTAAGATCAAATAATATTGGACTATTTTGGCTCTTGATACAATTTGACTGGTATCCTTAAAGGAAGAGGGAAGGGGGGGCTAGAGCAGTGGCTCAGCGGTTATGGTGCTTACCTGGCATGCAGGAGGACCTGGGTTCAAACCCCAGCACCACACACACAAGTAAGTGTTGGAGAAACAGAGGCCAGATGAAAAAATAAATAAAAGTGATTCTCTCTATGAAAAAAGAAGGAGGAGGAGGAAGAGAAGGAAAAGAAGAGGAAGAAGAGGGAAATTTAGGCAAAGAACAAAGAGAACACTGTGAGACAGAGACACGCAGGGAGAACATCATATGACAATGGAGATGGAGGTTGAAGGGATGATCCACAAACCAACCCCACCAAGGATTGAGGGTCTGCACAGAAGCTAGGTAGAGGCCAGGAACAATTTCCCCCTGCAGGTCTTATGGGAAGCATGGCCCTGCCACACTTTGGAACTTCTATCCTTCAAAAACAATGAGACAATACATTTCTGTTATTTAAGCCAACTAGCTTGTGGAACTTCGTTAACCTAAGAAACACAGAGAGAGCCACGAGGCTTTAACATGAGCAGTTTTAAATATGCTGTCACTGTCATTGGTTATCCCCATACATTTAGCAATTTTTTTTTTTTTTTTTGTCACTTGCAGCCCTGTACTATGAGGGAAAGAGGAAGGGAAAGCAGCAGTTGACAAATTTGTAGTCAGAGGGCAGATCACCACATGGAAGGACGTCAAGTATTCCTTAGAGTGTGAAATGCGAGCGGGAGGGAACCAGGGAACAGAGACAATTGGGAATACTCAGACATATTGTGGGGTGGGCCCAGGCTTCCTGCGGCATGTTGCACGGATCCTTGAGGAGTTTAAATGGATACTAAATAAAGAACAACCTTCTAAAAGGCTGGAGGGCTAGAAAACACTTGTTCACACAATCTTTTTAAAGTTCAGAAAAAATATGTGTGTTTCAGAGATGATGGTGAAGAAACTGTAAGGAATGCTAGGGGAAAGTTAGGAGTAACTTTCTTCCATGGAAATGAAAGAAGGAAGGCATAGCTTGGAAAAGAATGGGAGTAACAGAGAGGAGCATGGATTTACAATGGATCATCTAAAGAGACAGAAGTTGGGAGATCCTCACAATGCTGCCTCCTGGTTCTCCTCCATCAATCACATCTCTGTGGGAGCCAGGGTGGAGTTAACGGGAGAAAATTTGATCCTTGTCCTAAGTGTGGTATATCCTGTGCCCCAAAGTATACCACTAAATATGATGTGTTTCAGAAGCATCATTAAAGATATGATTAGAAATGTGAATGCCAAACCGTTTTTTGGATAATTCATCTGTAGATGACTCTTCTAGAAAGCCAAATTTTCTTCACCAGTGTTTCAATGGTAAAAATTGGCATCCCTTGCCAAAGTACGTAACTTTGTGAAACGACATGCTCACAGATGAAAGTTTTCCCTTTTTATGTGTTTGTGTTTGATGTTGAATAGGCAAATTGTACACAATCAATTCAGAAGACCTAGGTTTTAGGCTTGGTCCTACCATGACTTTGGATAAAATGCATTATCCAAGGACAGGAAATTCAAGATTAAAACGGGGGTACTAAAATAATTACTGGGTTCTTAGAATTAAGTAATTTCTCAAGTATTTCAAACTCTTCACACTTGTATCAAGATTTGTTTTTAAATTCCAAGAGATGATTTTGTAACTAAAAAGTTTTCAACAACTCCATCTGAGGAATTTTAAAAAGTCCTCTGTCAAAGATTTATTAAATTCAATCAAATGTTGTTTTTGTTTTACCAAAAGCCAATGCACTACAACAGACAACAGGTCCGAATTGTAAGCAGGACCTGCAATGGGCACTTCTGTAGTACACACACACCTTTATCCCTTTTAATTACAAATGTAATTGAATGTGATATTAATAGCATGCAGTCATTGAAGCTTTTGGAGTGTTGAGGGAATGCTGCATTGCTATGAAGACCAGCACAGTATTTATGAAGCTTAAGATCATAGAAGATAAACAATTTATATTTTAATCACTGTGCTATTAAACAGAATTGTAAAACATAATTATGTTGGATGCTCCACAAGACGATTTCATTGTTGAAATTTTACCTAATTTCCTCTGTTTCAAAAAATCATCTGGGGTTCACTGAGAATTTTTTAAAAAGTAAAATAAAATTTGTTGAGGAAACAATAAAAGAGGCAAAGCTCTATAAATAAGGAAGTATAAAGAAACTGATTATAATCAACTAGTAGAAGAGAAAGAAATCTGGTGTAGGGCTGAGTTTATATTTCAGTTTAGAGCCATGAACCACAAAAATATCATTGTTTCATGTGATGACATTTTGATAATTTTTTTTCTTTTGGTTACTTTTCACCAAATATAGTTCTGATTTAGCCCTCAGTACTGGTATTTATTCAGCTTCATTTCATTTCTTGTTACGTCCACTTTTTGTCAATAGTGTGTTTGGAGAGCTGGTTTTCAGGATTGTGCACAATAGCCTTCCTTTTGCTGATGTCTGGGCAGAAACTGGGATATTGGTGTCAGATTGTCCCTATTGATCCATGTTTGTTTCTTTTTTTGAACTAAGCATCAAAGACATCTAAGCTTTCATTTATTAATTCTGGCTCCCCAGTCATGATGGCATGAGGTGAGTCAAATGACAGGATTGATCTCTAACTTCCAAAATCTTATAACAAATGATCAGCATTTTAATATCAGGTGGGGTGGAACCAGAGGATGATTTTGAAATCTCTGTTGCAATGGGACTAAACTCCCAGGAGTTCTAACTATACTTTTGTAACCTTCAATAGTTTCTGTGTTTTTGACCTTACTGAACAGCTGTTAAAGAAATTATTCTTTCATGCTTGGCAGTTTTGTTTTGTGACTATCTTAAAATTCCCCGTAAACAGAGATACAGTGATCTGCATGAGCCCATTTCAGTAGAGTGAAGTTTGATTTTTTATTGCAGATATAGTATTTTATTGTATTGTCCTAGCTTCTGTTATCATCCACCTTTCTAAAAAGATTGTAAATGGAATGCTATGTTGCTGTCTGTCATAAAATTATAACTTACAATGTTCCAAAAATACGCAGGTGTCTCTATGCATAGATTTTGCTCCTGAAATGGAAGAATGTTTATTTCAGCTGAACTATTAGATTATATATTTATCATTCTCAGTTTTGAAAAAGGAAAGGCTGAGATGGTTCAGTACAGTATCTTATCAGCACATAGAGAAATAAGTAGAACAGTGATGACCTAAGGAATATAAGGATAGAAATATTTTTTAAAGTATTCTGCATACAAAAGATTTCTAAACTGATGATATGATAAAAGTTTCTGAAATTCTGGTAGCAGATATTTCCAAAAATGATCAGGATGTGCTACTATTTCAGGAATGTATAAGAATAAAGTCTTGGCCAATAATTTATTTGCCCTCGGAGTCCTCTCAAATGGAAGACCTTTTAAAAACCTGAAAACTACTGAATTTAGAGATTCTTAGACATCATTTATTTTACCCCAGTGTTCATGCAGGCAGAACATGACACCTCACTGCTGGATAATATCCATTCTCCTGGGCCTCAAAAGAAGGGGCTTCTATAGTGAAATTCTTGGAGCCAACACACAGTAATGCCCTGGCTTTACCCATGTTTCTCAAGCTCCTCTGGATTTGGTCACCATTGCTGTATGCATAAAAGCTTTCATATACTCCAAGACTGTAAAATTATCTCTGACTTCTCATTTAGAGTAGAAATAATTCTTGTTCTTTTAGTCTTCCCTCAAAGGTATTAGCCTTCAAATCTTTTATCACTTTCATTGCTCTTCTTTGGAATCTGTCCAAGTATTTTGCAGGCCTTTAAAGTTTTAGAACTTAGGACTAGAAGTTATGTTCTGACAATGAGAGGATGACCTCAAATTTAGCATAACACACATTTCCTACATGCCTGGAGCATTGTGTTTGCTCTTATAAACTACAGATGATGCAAAGCAAATAATTTGTTTCTCTGTGTGGCTCTTTGTTCATTTCAGATTTTTCTAAAATGTAGCAGAGAGACCTTTCCTCTTTCAGAGTGGCATGTCACAATTACTTTTCTCTCCAAAAAGATGAGAATAGACAACAAAATACCCAGAATCACCGAGAGAGGAGCACATGTAGTTTACCGCTAGATACAAGGCACAGATGGTAAAATGTGAAACAAATATGAAACAAGACAAGAAAGGCCTGCCTGTTGTATGGAACGAATTAGAATAACAATGATAGATTCAGTGCTTTCTATTATTATTACTCTGAGCAATGAGATGCCAGCCTCAGAAGAGCCATGCAGTGGCTGTGACCTGGCTGCATGAGTGTCAACTTGGGACACTAAGGTGAGCTCCCCACTGGAAAGCTGGCTCCAATCTGTCTGCCAAAAGTAAGTTGCTGATATTTTGGCTTGGGAAATGTGGGCAGGATTTAAATGGCTTTAGTTTATTTGCACTAAAGGACCAGAGTGATTCAAAACATTCTTGTTCATTTAGGTCAGTGGTCTTTGACTATCTGTTCGAATCTGCATCTTCCGCATAAAAAGGCCCTCTCTTCTCCAGTCATCTGTCTCTGGGCACCTCTTCCTCATGCTCCACTATTGCCAGCCAGTCTGCACTCCTTCAGCTCCCTTGCATGCCACCTACTTACTTCTGTCTGATCTTCCTGGCATGCTGGTGGCTCTGTTGGGACCATTCTTCCTCTTCCTTTTTCATGTCACTTCCACTCACCCTTCAGTGTAAACTTAGTGCCAACTCTCTTCAAAAGCCTTCTCTGAACCCCTAGACTAATACAAGCATTCTTGCTGTGTGTACCAATAGCATCCATACCCTTATCCAAAACCATAGCCCAGTCTGTTGCAATTGCTTGTGAAATTGTCTTTTTCAAAATGCTATAAGACCTGCGAGGGCAGGATCACTGTTTTCAACTTTCTTTTCGTAAGACTTAGTACTTGGTACAAAGGACAATTCAATAACTTTGTAATTGGTGTCAAATACACCAGCATTATTTTATTCCTGACACCAGCATCACTCTATTAAACCACAAATAGAAGTGAGTTACTCGTTTGTCTTAAACACTGATCATTCTTCATTGACTACAAGATCATGCCTGATAGTTTTACAAAGACATTTTTGTTCTGCACATTATGTCCATGACCTAACTCCCCCCCCCCACATTTTTAATCGATGAATTAAAGTAGTACATAATGATGTCAATTCTTGTTATATATTCATACATGTGCACGATATAATATAATTTGGCTGATATCCCACCCAAACACTCCCCCCATTCTCCTCCCATCCTGTGTTCCTTTTTTCTTTTGCTATTTTTTTAAAGAGAGATGGACAGTGAGAGGGAGGGAGGGAAAGAGAGAATCATTTTTATTTTTCATTGCTCGGACATTACATTGCGTACATGGTGCTGGTGTTCGAACCCACATCCTCAAGCATGCCAGGCAAGTTCCTTAACCGCTGAGCCATGGCTCCAGCCTCCCTTTCTTTTTCTGATAGGTGCAGAATATGCTTTATACTCCCCCCTTATACCTTTCATTTCTTCCCTCCTGTCCTTCCTCCCCTCTCCCCTTCTCTTATCTATAATAGACTTCCTTTAGTTCATCTAACAACTAGTATTTAAATATTCTTTATGTAATCTTAACCTTCCCTTCCCCTTTCCTTTATTTTACTCTAGCTTACATAAATGAGACAAAACATACAACTTTTGAGTTTCTGAGCTTGGCTAATTTCACTTAGCATGATATTCTCCATGTCCATCCATTTGCCCGCTAATGCCAAAATTTCATTCTTTCTCTTAGCTGAGTAGAACGCCATAAACAATTTCTAATCCACTCATCTAGTGATGAACACCTTCTTTGATTCCATAATCTAGCTCTTGTGTTGCTATGAACATTGATGTGTCTGTGTTGCTGCAGTATGCTGATTTTAGGTCTTTTGAGAAGATCCCCCGGAGTGTGACAGCGGCTGACCGAACTTTTAAAGTTTTCTCTCTGAACTTTATACCCAAATTTTCACTTGATACTATATGTGCTTCAGTCATATCAAGCACTTATCTTACATATAGACCCAGATTCTACTTGGCTTTACATCCTTTTGGTCTTACTTTGTACTCCAGACTTTATTATAGCCACAATTGTGCTCAGGTGTACCCTAACATTTTGCCCCCACTGCAGAGAGTATCTCTAGTTTCCCATCTGCTATGGTTTGAATGAATATCTCTCAAAGGTCCATGTATTAAAGGTTTGGTCCCCAGGATGGTGTATTGGTAGGTAATGTAATCTTTCAGAGGTAGGGCCTAGTGAGCGATCCTTAGATCATTGGGGTGTATCTTCAAATATTATCAGAGAACCCTAGTCACTTCTTCATTATCTTTGTTTCCTTTGCTGCACCATTATGATGTGTTTTGCTCACCAAAAAAGAGATCACTTGATCATGGACTGGAATCTCTAAAACTGTGATCCAAAGTAAATTTTTTCTCCTGTAAGTTAATTATCTTAAGTATTTTGTTATAGTAATACAAAGCTGATAATATACCAGCCAAGGGCTTCTCTGCTAATAGCCCTTTAGATGCTAGAAAGTACTTGCTCAGCCTTGAAGTGCAAATGAGTTAATACATGTGGTGAAACCCTTGACCACTGAAGGAGAAGCAGTAAGTAAGTAGATCCCCTGTTCCATGTCCTGAGCAGATACTGCTGTAGTATAGCCTATGTGATCTTCTGAGGGTCTCCACATTGCCTTTGGCTGTCCACAGTGTCAACAAACTCAGGAAAACGTCTTCGGATTGATGATTCTTCTTTCCAGAATTTGTATTTTACTGTCTTTCACTTCAGTTTCAAGTGATCACTTATCAGAATAACCCAGCTTCAGGCCGTTTAACTGGTTTTGGGAAAGCCTAGGTTTAAAATACTTTAATATTTTAATATGCCATGCCTACCTTTATAGCTATTGTTCCCTCTGCCTAAAATTCTTTCCTAACCCACAAGCCTTCTTCTCTTCTGATGCTCCTAGATATCATCCAAACCTTAACATAAATGGCATCATTATGCTGCCTTTCCAGACTTAACTACTCCATTCTCTCTCTGGGTTTTTGCTACCACATTTCCTTTATTTCATTTCCAATGTTGTAATCAAATATAACAAAGCTATGAGAATATGAAAAATACATATATTTAATTCATTCATTTGTTTATTCATTTCCTGTATGATACTGAGGATTGGACCCAGGACCTCACATATATTGGGAAAATAATGATCCACCACTGAGCTACATTCCTAACCCCTTATTTATAAAACATTTTTTGACAAAAGTACATATGCTTGTGTGTGTATATATATATATATGTATATATTATACATATGTGCATGTGTATGAAAATAATCTAAGTAAAGAAAATATTCTATCATTTATATTCAAGATTATATAGTGTATTAAATGAATTATTTGCAGATTTCATTTGATTAATGCTGAATTTATATGGAGCACCCAGTCTACACTGAACAATATTCTACATTGATGAATTGGTGATAATTCCTCTATGGGGTCATTTTATAACACTTTTATTTACTTTTTTCTATTGGTGCATAATACTTATAAAGAATAGTGAGTTTCATCATGACATATTTGCATGTGTCCATAACATAATCTGATCAGTTCCAATCCCCAGTACCTCTCCTTGCCCTCCCATCTTCCTGTCTCCAATCTCTCCGTTTACCCTACTAGTCTCTCTTTTATTTCATGAGATTCTCCTGTTTTCTTTTTGTTTTCCTCTCTAGTGTCCACCATGCCAGAAAATTTATGACCATTGAATTTCTGAGTCTAGCTTATTTCACTTAACATGATGATCTCAAGTCCTATCCACTTTCCTGCAAATGACAAAATTTTATTCTTTTTATGGCTGAATAAAATTCTGTTGTGTATATATGCCATACTTTCTTTATCCATCCTTCTATTGATGAACTTGTAGGCTGGTTACATAACTTGTCTATTATAATTGTGCTGCTATAAACATGGGTATTTATGTATTGCTAGAGTATGCTCACTCTAATTCATTTGGATAAATACTGAGGATTGGTATAGCTGTTTCATATGGTGTTTTCATTGCTAATCCTCTGAGGAATCTCCAGACTGATTTACATAGTGGGTGTACTATAAATTATATTTATGCCAACAGAATATAAGAGTTTTTTCCCTTACATCCTTGCCAGCATTTATTATTATTTCTATTCTTGCTGATTACCATTCTAATTGGAATGAGATGAAATCTCAGTATAGTTTTGATTTGTATTTCCCTGATGGTTAGAGATCGGGAATATTTTTCATATTATTTTTGGTCATTTTTACAACTTTTGAAAAGTGTCTGGTTAATTCATTTGCCCATTTACCGATTGAGATATTTGTTTTTTGTTGTTTATTTATATATATTTTTTAGATATTAATTTTCTTTCAGAAAAGTAGCCAGCCCAGATTTTCTCCCACCCTGTAGATTCTCTCTTTGTACTGTTAATTATTTGCTTTGCTGTGGAGAAACTTTTTACTTTGATGCCATACCATATTGATTCTTGCTATTCTTTCTGGAAACACAGAATTATTATAAAGAAAATTAGTGTCCACACCAATATGTTGGAGAGTTCCCTTTACAGTCTCTTCTAGGGGCAGCAAAGTTTTATGGATTTGCTCCTAGGTCTTGAATTCATTTTGAGTTGACTATTGCACAAATTGAGAGATGAGGATCTAGTTTCATTCTTTTACATATAGATATCCAGTTTTCCTGAAGCATCTATTAAGGAAAGATGCTCCAAAATAAGTTTCTGGCACTTTTGTCAGGAATCAGAAAACTATAATTGTAAGAGGTTTTTTTCCCCTTGTTTTCTCTTTGTATTCTATTCTGTTCCGTGGGGTCCACATGCCTATCTTTATGCCAGTACCAAACTAGTTTTATTTTAATGGGTTTGTAGTATAATGAGAAAGGGTCTCTCTGTTGCTCAGACCCTCATGAAGTTACTGAGACTGGCTTTGAACTTGTGATCCTCCTGATTCAGCCTCCCAAGTTGCTGGGAGCATGGCCATCTTAATAATATTAATTTTTTTCTATTCGTAATATGGGAGACTATGCCATCTTTTGATGTCTTTTCTCCTCCTTTTCAAGTGTTTTGTAGTTTTCATCGTACAGATCTTTTATCTCTTTGATTTAGTGTTTGTGTGTGTGTGTGTGTGTGTTTTAAGTTGTTGTGAATATAATTATTTTCCTCATTTCTTTCTCAGCAGATTCATGATTGATATCTAGAAAAGCTATTGATTTTTGCATGCGGCCCTCTTTTTTATCCTCCAGAAACTGGAGTTTTAAAATGAAACTTGATTCTCTGCTTCTATTGGCAGGTGAGTCTGGAGTTTCTCTGTTCTGTTGGTAGGTGGGGTCTGCGTAAGGCTGCAGGCCTCTCCAGCAGGGAGTGTTGCAGCACACCCCAGCAGCTCATTGTCAATTTTTTCCTCTTTCTGAGTTTTTGTCTTGTGAAGTCAAAGAATGAAATTCACAGACCAGGATAAGTGAGTGTAAGAGTAGGATTTATTCAAATATGCACAGAAACAGAACTTCTGCAGGGCAAGAGGGGACCCAAGAGGGGTTGCCATGTGAGTCTGCTAGTCTAGGGTTTTAGATAGAACTTGGGGCAAAGCTGTTGGTTTAAAATTATGCTAATTAGGATTTGATAAATGTACTAATGCCATTGGTCCAAAATTATGCTAATTAGGGTTTGGAAAAGTACTAATGCTGTTAGTTAGCCTTGAATCCCATTCAGGTGTGCCCTCTTTCCATTTTCTCCCCACCTCTTGGAAAGCTGGAGGTTGAAGTCAGTGAATCTTGCATGCTTGGTGGGGGTCTGGAGCTGTAGCATTAAGTGGCTCATGGAGCTGGGTGTTTGCACTGGGCCAAGCCAAGCAGTGGCAGAATGATAGATCAATTCACTGTGGCTTGCCTGCAGCGCTGTCCTGCCTTGCCTTAGGCTTGAGCTCACGCCTGTGCTCCAGCCCACCCAGGTCACCCCTCCATGGCTTTGCCATGATGCTCCGTTGCCACTTCTCTGCAGGGTCCAGTGGGCTGGTCGCATGGCTCGGCACTCAGGTAACCAGGTCAGTTCTACTATGCTGAATTTGTTTATCATCTTTGAAGTCTATTAGTATAGATTTTAGGATATTCTAAGTATAAAATAACATCTATAAACAGGGACAATTTGACTTCTTCCTTTCCTCTTTGTATCTCTTCTTGTTTTCCTTCTCTTGCATAATTGGTCTGGCTAAATTTTCAAGGATTTCACTGAATAGCACTGGTAAAAGTGGATGCTTTTGTCTTGTCACTGAGTTTAGAGAAAATGTTTTCAGTTGGTCCCCACCAGGCATGATGTTGCCTTTTGTTTTTGTCACATACTGCTTTTTTTATGTTAAGGCAAGTTCCTTCCATCCCTAGTGTCCTTGGGGTTTTAATCATGCATGGGTGTTGACATTTAACAAAGGCTTTTATTGCATCTATTCAGATGATCATGTGATTTTTGCCCTTGATTTTATTCATATATCATATGACATGTTTTGATTTGTGTATGTTGAGCCACCCTTGCAATCTGTTATGGTTTAGATATGAGGTGTCCTCCAAAAGCTCATGTGCAGGACAATGCAAGGAAGTTTAGAGGTGAAATGGTTGAGTTATGAGAGCTTTAACTTGATCAGTGTATTAATTCCCTTGATTGTATTAAATAGTTAGTAACTACAGGCAGGTATGGTGTGATTGGAGGAGGTAGATCACTTGAGGTGTGACTTTGGGATATATATGTTGTCCTTGGTGGGAAGAACACACTCTCTGTTTCCTGATGACCATGTTCTGACCTAATGTTTTTCTCTACACCCTTCCACCATGATGTTCGGCCTCACCTTTGACCTGGAGCAATGGAGTTGGATGCCTATGGACTGAGACCTCTGAAACTGTGTGGACTAAATAAACTTTTCTGCCTCCAAAATTGTTCTTCTCACATCTTTTGGGTACAGTGATGAAAAAACTGACTTAAAACAACCCTAGAATGAAACCAACTAGATCATAATGTGCAATCTTTTAAATTCATTACTTCCTATTGGCCCAGGTGTATAACACATATAAAACTTAAATTGTGGGGATGACACAGTGGCTCCATGGTTGCGGCATTTGCCTGGCACACAGAACTACACAGGTTCAAACCCCAGCACCCATGTACACAACTAAGTGTCAGAGCAATGAAAGCCATGTGAAAAACTCAATAAAAATTGATTCTCTCTGTCTGTCTCTGTCTCTCTCATTCTCCTTCTCTCTTAAAAAAAAAAACTTAAATTGTGCAGAAATATACCACTTGTGTTAAATTTTGAAATAAATATTAAATTTTGAAAGTTATATTCCTTTGAGAAAAGTAATAGGTGAGTGAATAGAGCATTTGAAAAAATGTACATGTTCATATAAATATGTATTCTCTAGATTATGATTTCCAACTTATTTTAATGCATCTGTGTTAATTTCATTGACCTATTTATATAATTGAAAACTTGTGACTTAATGAGTTGTTATTAAATTTTATTTGCTCATATTTTATTAAAAAGTTTTACATGTATGTTCACCAAGGATATTGGTCTATAGTTTTCTTTCCTTGAAGTGTCCTTATATGATTTTGCTATTGCAGTTATTATAGCTTTATAGAATGAGTATGGAAGTGTTCCTTCCCTTTTGATTACATGTACTGATTTGATAATTGTTGACATTAGTTCTTCTTTAAAATTCTGGTAGAATTCAGCTGCGAATCAATCTGATTTTTATTTTTATTTTTTTACTTTTTAATTACTGCTTCAATCTCAGGGTATGTTATTGATCTGTTTAGATGTTCCATATCCTCTTGGCTCAATTTTGTTAGTTGTATGTATCTAGAGATTTATCCATTTCTTCTAAGTTTTCCCATTTATAGGAATATAAGTTTTCAAAGTAGTACCTAATGAAATTTTGGATTTCAGTAATGTCTACTGTCATTTATCCATTTTCATCTATAATTTTATCATTTTAAGACTGATTTCTCTTTCCTTTGGTTAGGTTGGCCAAAGGTTTATCAATCTTACTTATCTTTTTGAAGAACAAATTCTTGGTTTCATTATCTTTTCTATTATTCTTTTATATTCTATTTCATTGATTTCAACTTTAAGTTTGATAATTTCTTTCCTTTTGGTTTGGAGAATTATTTATTCTTATTTTTCTAAGACACTGAGATGCATCGTTAGGTTATTTATTAGGGGTATTTCTGATTTTTTTATGAAATCATGGTTATGAACTTTCCTCTTAGAATTGCTGTTGCTGTGTCACAGAAATTTTGGTATGTTGTATTTCTACACTCATTTAATTCTAAGAACATTTTAATTTCTCATCTGATTTCTTTGCTCACTCCTCATTCAAAAGTATATTGTTGTTCAAACTCTATGTGTTTGTATATTTTCTGTAGTTTCTCTTAGTGTTGATTTCTCATTTCATTCTGTTATGATATGATGGGACACATGGAGTTATTTTAACTTTTTTTTTTTGCCTTTGCTAGCACTTGTTTTGTGACTGAAAATATGCTCTATTTTGAAGAAAGTTCCATGAGCAGCTGAAAATAAAGTATGATTAGCTGTTAGATAAAATATTCTTTTATGTTAGTTAAGTGTATTTGATCTACAGTATGATTCAACTCTGGAGTATATTTCTTGATTTTATGTTTAGATTACCTCTGTGTTTGTGAGAAAGGTGTATCAAAATCATTTAGTATTATTGTATCAGAGCCTAGTTGAACCTTAATGTCAATTAATATTTGTTTTATGCAATTAGGTGTATTGATGTTTGAGGCAAAAGTATTTACTATTATTATATCTTCTTTTTGAAATTTTTTCAGTTTTTTATTAAGAAATTTATTTGTTGAACAAACATGCTTCTAATGAAACAATATTTTATATATATATATATATATATATATATATATATTCTGAAAATTATGTAGTGACCCTCTTTGTCTCTTCTGAAATTTTGTCTTGAAGTCTGCTTTCTTGGATGTGGAAGTAGCTACTTCTGCTTGATTTTGGGTTCCATTTGCATGCAAAATCATTTTCCATCCTTTCACTGTAAGCTGGTGAATACTTTTGCCTATAAGGTATGTTTCTAGAAAGCAATATATAGTTGGGTCTTTTTTAAAAATTAAATCTGCCAGTATGTATCTTCTAATTGGAGAGTTAAGACCATTTATATTCAGTGTTATTATAGAAGGATATATGTTATTTTGATTTGTTTCTAATTGCTGATCTGCTCTTCTAATGATATTATCCTTACCCAAGGTTTGTTTGTTTTGGTTGTTCTTATCTTTTCCTCCTGTGTAGAATTCCTTTAAGTATCTTATGCAATGCTGGCTTAGTAGCTGTGAATTTATGCTTATCTCTGAAGGCTTTGCTTTCTTCTTCCATTCTGAAGGACAGCTTTGCTGGATATAGAAATCTTGGTTGGTCATTTTTATCTTTGAGGATTTGAAATATATTGTTGCAAGCCCTGCTGGACTTTAGGGTTTGTGATAAAATACCTGATATTATTCTGATTTGTTTTCCTCTAAATGTTACCTGACATCTCTTTGCGTAGCTTTTAAAATTCTTTCTTGGACCCATAATTTTGGCATTTTAATTATAACATGTTGTGAAGAGGTTTTTTTTCTGTTCTTGTCTATCTTGAGTTCTAATTAGCTCCAGCGTTTAGTCCCAAGGTCTGTAAATTCTTCTGCTATTTTTTCACTGAATAGTGTAATGATACCATTAAACTATATCTCTGCCCTTTCCTCAGTGCCTATGAGGTTCTTAACATTATGTTTATGTTATTATATATTCTGATCATGGTTTCTTTTTTCTCTTTTCCTTTCTTTAATATTATCTGAATATTCAAGGCTGGCCACCTTATCTTTAAGCACTGAGATTCTGCCTTCTATTTAATCTAATCTATTGGAGAAACTTTCAACTAAATGTTTCATTTGATTTATTGTTCCTTTCAATTTCAGGATTTGTGTTGTTAGTTTTCAATGTCTCTATTTCAATTTCTGTTTCATATCATGAATTTCTGTTTCATATCCTTTACCTATTTCCTTAACGTGTTCAGTCATCTTTCTTTTCTTTTCTATTTTAATGTTCTCTGGGAATTTGTTGTTCTTTTCTTGAAGATCATGAGTCTTAGAAGGTGTCATACCATCCTGTTTTGTCATGATTCTTCCATTCCTTCATTGAGATTTGTTCATTTGCTGGAATGAATTTCTCTTACACTTTTATGAGGGTCTTTTTAGGACATAATCTTCTTTTTGGATATAAGATTGTTGTGATTTGTTGAATATATTTCCAAGAGGGTTTCATACTATATTTTCCATGTAGTTCTTTGGTGACCATTGACATACTCTGACACAGCATGTAATATGTCAAATCTTATGGGACTCACTTTCTCTGAAGGTCGTACAAGAGTGTAGTCCTTCTAGTAGGTCAGGTAATTGTGTTGTACAAGGCAGTTTATATGGGGCACAACCTCACTTGTTGCTCTTCTCGATTGACAACTCTTTATCTTCTAAAGGGTATGTGTTTTAGTCAGCTTTTTCATTTCTCTGACTAAAAGACCTGAAAAGAACATTTTAGGAAAAAAAGTTCATTTGAGGGCTGATGGTTTCAGAGTTCTTAGTCCATAGGTGGCTGGTTCCATTCTTTGGGGCGTGAGGTGAGGCTGAACATCATGGTGGAAGGCATGGTACCTGGAAGCAGAGTGAGAGACTCCATGCCAGATACAAAAAATATACCTCAAAAGCATATTCCCAATGACCCACCTCTTTCAGACACACCCTGCTAGCCTAGAGTTACCAGTTAATTCCTATCAGGGAATCACCTTACTGATTGGGTTAAGGCTCTTATAACCCAATCATTTCACCTGAGCCTTCCCATTGTCATACGTGAGGTTCTGGGGGACACTTCACATTCAAACCATAACAATATGGGAGTAATTGCTCTCAAGGCCTCTCTTAGCTGTGGTGTCCAGTTACTGTTTAATTTGTCTGTGGTGCTGCTGTAGGAGCAGCTAGCTATCCATGAGTAGATCATGATCCACTCACCCTCTAGCTGTTCCTATGTGGGGCTTGGTCATCAGTGTGGGAGTTTTCTCTTCCCTAATTTTTGTGTCAAAATATTGATGAAGTTCAAGTAGGGTTAGGTTGTATGTGGAGCAATGTGTGCTACCTCTTAGCTGAACTGGGGGTGTAACTCAGCAGCAGAGTATCTATCTCAAAAATTTGAAGTGTCATAGTATAGTAGAACTCAAACACCTCATAGTGAAGGCAAAATACAACAGCAACAATAGCAGTGAATAACATACAATGCTAAATAAATACCAGGTGTCAGCTATGACATCTGCAACACTAATAACCAGGAGAGCAGGGACGGTGTGGTCAGAAATCAATAGCAGTTTTAACAACAAACAATATAAAGTGGTACTGTATGCAACTTTAAAGTAAATATCAGGTGTCAGCTATGACATCCACAATAGTAACAACTCCAACAACATGAATGGTGGGGGCAGAAATAATATAAACTAAATAATTTTCCACAAGGAAAAATGCAGTTCTTTAAGAGAAAAAAACTAAGAATGGAGGAAATAGAAAGATTAGAGTATTCAAAAGGTGAGGATAAAGAAAAGAAGCAAAAACTTTACTTCCATAAAGAAGTGAATAGTGTATATATATATATATATATATATATATAGAGAGAGAGAGAGAGAGAGAGAGAGAGAACACAAGAACATTAGGCTGTTAGAGGGAGATGAAAGAAGAGAAAGAGTAAAAGCAACAAAAGCAAAGTAATCTTCAAATTCAAAATAAAACGAAATAATGGTAAAAATCAGGAGGACAGTGAACAACTGCTCCCAAAGTTTTCAGAGACAACCTCAGTGACCATAGCTCCAAGTTTTCATTAAGAATTTTTTATTTTTAAATTTTTTTCTTTCCTGTTTTTGACTTGTATTTGAGTGTCAACTGGAGAAGTTGATTGGTTCATGGACATATAGAAATACTAGCTGTTTCTGTGGGTTTTCTTTTTTTTTTTTTCAGTTTTTGTTTCATTTTGTCTTTGTTG
>PVKS010007339.1:0-73480 GCA_004027875.1 Aplodontia rufa
TTTTTTTTTTGTTTAGTTTTTCATGAGGCTTTCATTGCTCCAAAACTTCATTGTGTACATGGTGCTGGGGTTCAAACTCATGCACTTGCGCATGCCAGGCAAGCACTAAAACCAGTGAGCCACCACTCCAGCCCCAAAAATTCTTAATAAAATATTAGCAACTACATTCATGTTAAAAAGGGCTGGAGAGGTGGCTTAGTGGTAAAAGCTTTTGCCTGGTATGCACGAACTCCTAAGTTCAATCTCCAGCACCACATACGCAACTAACTGTTGAAAAAAAAGAAAGACCAGATTAAAAAAATATAAATTATATATCTCTCTCTCTTTTAAATACACACACACACACACACACACACACACATGACAATAATATACCTTCATCAAGCAAGTTTTATCCCAGGGATGCAAGGATGGTTCAACATATGCAAAACAATAATTGAAATTCACAAGAATAAAATTAAGGATGAGAAGCTCATGATCATATGGATAGATGTAGAAAAAGCCTTTGATAATATCCTGCATCTACTCATGTTAAAAATGCTGTGGAAACCAGAGACAGAAAGAACTTACCTCAACATTATGAAGATTGCATGGCATACATAAAGCCAATATCATAATGACTGGAAAAAAAAATGAAAGCACTTCTTCTAAAATCAGGAATGAGACAGAATATGCATTCTTACCACTTTTATTCAATGTAGTTCTTAAAACTACAGTCAGCACTGTCAGGCAAGAGAAGGAAATTAAATGTAGGTATACAAATAGGAAAAAGTTAAATTATCTTTGTGGATGACATTATTCTATATCTAAAATACCCACAAAATTCCACCAGAATATTTCTAGAGTTGATGAACAATCAATAACTTTCCTATACTTAAATAATACACCTGTTGACAAAGAAATCAGGAAAACTATCCCACTCACAGTAAAATAAAATAGTAAAATACTTGGTAGTAAATCTAATCAAGGAGGTGAAAGACCTGTACAATTAAAACTAAAGAACACTGAAAAAAGTAATCGAAGAAATCTTTCGAAGTTGGAAAGACCTCCCATGTTCTTGGGTGGACAGAATTAATATTGTCAAAATTACCATACTACCCAAAGCTTGTACCGGTTCAATGTAGTCCCTATCAAAATACCAATGATATTCTCCACAGAACTAGAAAAAAACAGTCCTAAAATTCCTTTGGAAGTATAAAAGACCAAGAACAGTCAAAACAATACTGAGAAAGAATAATAATGCTGGAGACATCAAAATATCTGATGTCGAATTATACTACAGTACTATAGTAACAAAAACAGCATGGTATTGGTGTCCAAACAGACAAGCAGACCAAGGGAAAAAAATAGAAGATGCAGTCACAAACCCACATAGAATCAGTCATCTGATAATCAAGAAAGGTGGCAAAATCACACATTGGAAAGCTATCCTTTAAACAAATGGTGCTGGAAAACCTGGTACCCAAATATATAATGAAACTAGATCCCTATCTTTCACCCTGCATAAAAGTCAATGCAAGGTTATCAAAGACCTAGGAATTGGAAAATTTGCAACTATTAGAAGAAAACATAGGGTCAATACTCCAACTGATTGGTTCAGGCACCAATTTCCTTAACAAGACCCCTAAAGCTCAAGAAATAAAATCAAGAATCCATAAGTGGGGCAGTATCAAATTAAAATACTTCTGCACAGCAAAGGAAACAATTAAGAGGATGAGAGAGGGCCTACAGAGTGGGAGAAAACCTTTGCCAGCTACCCCTGTGACAGGGAATTAATATCCAAACTACATAAAGAACTTAAAAAACTTAACATCAAAAGACCCAAAAAACCCAATCAATAGGTAAGAGAACAAAACAATTTTTCAGAAGCAGAAATGCAAATTGGTCAACAAATATATGAAAAAAGCCTTCAACATCCCTATAGTCAGGAAAATACAAATCAAAACTACATTGAGATTTCATCTAAGATTTCGTCTTAGTTGGAAAGAAATTATCAAGAATGCAAATCATAATAAATGCAGGCAAGGATGTGGTGGAAAATATACATCCTTACATTATTGGTGGGACTGCAATTTAGTACAACTACTTTGAAAAGCAGAATAGGAATCCCTTGAAAGACTAGGAATGACACTACCATCTGACCCAGCTATCCCACTCCTCAGTATTTATCCAAAGAATTAAAATCAGCACACTATAGTGGTACGGGCACATCATTGTTTATAGCAGTGCATGTTACTATAGCCAAGTTATGGAACCAGCCCAGATGCCAGTCAACAGATGAATGGATATACACAATGGAGTTTTACTCAGCCACAAAGAAGAATGAACTTAAGGCAAGGATCAAACGGTCTTTGTTATGTGCAGAAGCTAGAGCAAAATAAGGGAAAAGGGAAGGGTCATACGAAAATGACAGGGAGATCAATGGCATGGAGGAGGGGGTTTAAAGGGAGGGAGGAGGGACTAGAAAGCAGAAGAACTGCAGAACGAGGTTGTTGGAATTATGCTGTGTGCATGTGTGAAAGTGCCACGGTGAATTCTACCTCTATATATATCTGTAGAGCACCAATTTATACAAACAATAAATTGAGGGAAGGCTATTGGGTAGAAGAGGAGGAAGGGAGAGAGGAGGTAATGGGGCAAATTATACTACATGCACGTGTGATTATGTTAAAATGAACCACACTATTATGTGTAGCTATAGTGCACTAATAAAATCCTTTTAATAAAACTAAGCCAATTTCCACCACCTCCAAATTGCTCTAGTTACTATTTGTAAAATATCATTTTATATATCTCCATGTAGAAATATTCAGTATTATCATACTATATTGATATTTTAAATAAAAATAATGGAATTTAGATTTTAAAAAGAAGCAAGAGAAACTGAAATAATGATTTCTTCAAGAGACACTCAATCCTTAAAAATCCTTTACATAAAATGAGTTTATAAAAATTAATTTTCTACCTTAAATAGCATCTATCTTCATTTTGATTTGAAACTATAATCCCTATAATTCTGGGCCTCAAATGATTCACTATTTATAACCAGTCTTTTCATCATGCCTTCTCTTTGGTTTCTTTGGTGACTATAATATCTTTAACAACCACACATTCTTTTAACTTCAATTTTACTCAGCTCTCTGTTCAAACTGCAAGTTTCTCAAATCTTTCTGTTTTGCTTTCTGCTCCTGATTATCACAATAAATTTGGCTAAAAGCTGCCAGCGATATCCATGCCACTCACTGAAGGCTGTGCTGCCTTGAAAGTTCCTCCACCAGATTAATTAGTCTGTGACCTTTAAATTGAGCCTCACACAGTCTCAGGACACATACAAAATGCACACAACTTCTTAGCCAGATGTAACACGAGTGGCCTTTAGTCTAATTTCCAACAGAGTCCTCTTTTTCCTCTGAAACCTCATGAGCCCTGCTTTTACTGCAGTGCTATCAGCATTCTGGTCTTCTGAGCTCCCATCAGATTCACCCATTAAGCTCCACTTAGAACGTTCTAAAGCTTTCCCAGCTTGCATTGCTAAACTTTCCAATATTTCTCCCATAAATTCCACGAAGATCCAAAAGCTTGTGAACCACACAGTTAGGTTAGTCACAGCAATGAACCCAGTTCTTGGAACTAATTTCTGTTTCATTCAGCTTTTTCACAGCCGTGACTAAAAAACCTGATAAGAACAACTTTAGAGGGGGAAAAGTTTATTCAGGGGCTCCTGGTTTCAGAGGTTTCAGTCCATAGGCAGCTGACTCTGTTCCTTTGGGGCCCGAGGCGAGGCCAAGCATCAGGGCAAATGAGGGTGTTGGAGGAAACCTACATACAGCATGATGATCAGGAAGGAAAGAGCTTTCCTCACCATGACAAAATATGAACCCCAAAAGATGTCCCCAGGGACCCCCCTCCCCCAGACACCCCTACCTGCCTGCAGTTATCATTCAGTTAATCCCTATCAGGGGATTAACCCACTGATGGGGTTAAGGCTCTCATAACCGATCGTTTCACTTCTAAACCTTGCATTGTCTCACATACAAGCTTTTGGGGTCACCTCATGTGTAAACCAGAATGGATTTTCAAGCCCGAGTTTCTTATGCTTCAAATCCTGTCTGGCTGGTATTTCTTCTCCTGGAGAGTAGTTGAGTCCTGTAGTTGTTACCAGCTTCTTACATCATGGGAACCTCTGTAGCCTCTCAGTGAGAGACCCCTCAGATAGTCTAGACTACTGGGGTCTCACTCGCAGAACTTTACAGATGCTGCTCACCGTCTTCAGAAACTGAGCAGTGCCCTTAAAAGACACCCAAAGCAGCCCAGTTTTAACCCTGTGTACGCTATTTGCCTTTTTTATCACATGTGCATTGTCTTCATCAGTGTGAGCTGCTGTAACAAAATTACCATAGATTCCATGGGTTAAATAACTGAAACGTGCAACTCATAGTTCTGGAGACTGAAAAGTCCAAGATCGGATGCCTGCAGAGACAGGGGGTGTCTGGAAGGGCATCTTTCTGCTGTACAGGCAGCTTTTTTCCCTTATTCTCACTTGAGGGAGAGCAGAGAAACAAAGCAAATTTATCCATGCCTTTTTATTGGGGCACTAATCCCACTACTTAGGACTTTATCCTAATGACCAAAATGTTTTCCAAAGCCTTCATCTCTTAATACCATCACATTGCGGTGATCAACCCATGGATTTGGGGTAGATTGATACATTGGACACATTCAGTCCCAAGCATTCATGCCATTTTTGATGAATTATTGAAATAAAGTAACTTTTCCAAAATGTGTCAAATGATTCTGTCTGAAATTTGCAGAGAGAAGGTACCCTTTCGATTTGCAGACTTGAGTTTTTTCTCCTTTCTGTGTCACGTTTACTTGTGATATTGTATTAGTATCTAAATTGTTACATTACAAAATCTTCTTCAAAAACATTATGAGTCTCCTTTTCTTTCAAACCTGTAAGTTTGAAATAATCATTCCTCATTTCCACTTAATGTTCTAATTCGTAAAATCACTTTCATCTTTATTGTGATTTGGTTTTCTCTTATATTTTCTCTGTGAGTCAGGCCAGCTCAGTTTTTTCTGTTCTGCACCTACCTTCTTAGAAATTCATCTTTGAATTATTCTGTCTATCCTATATCTTTTCTAGGGTTTTCATGCTGTTAACAATTTCTTTGAGACCTAGCAGGTTGGATGCTTTTGAGATATAAGCACACTTGTTATGGTATTTTGGAGGTGTGCTTATAGTTTAGGATTGTGAAAACTTCCTTATTTCATTGGAGGTGAAAAGCTTTTTTACCTCTGTTATTTCTTTTTCATTGTTTACGGTGGGTTTTGAAAGAGGAAAGTAGCCCTTAAAAATGCTTTTACTCAACCACTCAACCTAAAGTCTTACCTAGAAGTTTATGTCCAAAGTTTCATACTGTTCTGTGGATATGAAGACTTGATTGACAGCCATGCAATAGGAGTGATATCTTCTCCCCGTGATTGATTGCAGGAACTAATAATACAGAATTTTCTTCCCAATTTTCCAACCATCCTTATCTCAGGAAATGTAGGGTATAGAGGTCAGAACCCCTTGCCCTGATTCAGAAAGTATAATGAAAGGATGAAATGCCATAGACGTAGTTGTAAAGAGCCTTTCTTTCCCTAGGAGAGCAATGTGGGGCGTTAGAATCAGCAGCTGGACTGTGCATCCAAAAGGCCGAGGTTGTTTCACCATTTTGCACCTTGTATAAAATAAGTTTTTACTGAGCAGAGAGTTGAGGTAGGAGTAATATATTTTAGAAGTTTTTCTTCTGTAACAAAAGAGAAGTAACAAATACAGCATGACTGGAAGCCTTTCTAGGAAGCTGTAACAGCAATAGGAAAAAAATTTAGCTGGAAACATCGACTAGATTATAGATGTCTCAAAGTACCATGCCATGTTTAAATAATAAGCTAACTGTATTTTCAGGACTTTGCACAGCATCTGTAAAATAATAACAACATAATAGTAATAACAACAACGAAATATATGACTAATACCTGCCTGCATCTTGGTGTCAGATACTATGCCAATTACTTCATATGCATGATCACATTTAGTTCTCACTGAAAAAATATGTTTTATTCTTCTTCATAAGGAGACTGAGATTTAGAAAAGTAAGCATAATGAAGTACATTGCTATTCAATAGAGGAAGGTAAGACTAAACAGAGGGCATGTATTTAGCACTGTGAAAAGAAAGAGAAAAGAAAGAAGAAAAGATGCTATGGTAAAAGCTATGACTGATATAAGCAAACATTTTAAGGTACTGCACCATTGTGTTGTAAATAGAAGGGACCATTTTTGATCAGCCAATGGTTGGGCAAACATGCTAATCACTGCACCGTGGAAACTTCTGTGAACAGCCAAGGGAAGCATTGATTTGCTATGGAGACTAGAGGCATAGGGAGTATGAAGCATGGGCCTCAACACAAACAAAGGGTTGATTGGAAACCAAAGCCAGCTTGCCTGGGAAAGGGCAGCCAGGGCTTGGTAGAAATTGATAGGGTAAGACCATACTTGCCTTTGTAAGGGTCGCAGTGTTTAATTCCAGCCTTCCTACAACCTTCACTTTCCTTTCGTAAATATATAAGGACGTGTTGATTGATTAACACCTTTATTGAGACATAATGGATATACAAAATGCATATATTTAATATATACATTTTGATGAATTTAAACAAATGCATACACCAGTTTCTATCTCACTATCAAGGTAACAGGTGTATCAATCACCTACAAAAGGTTTCTCATGTCCCTTTTCTGTTGTTGTGATTGCCTTATACATTTTTTTCATTTTGGTAAGGAAAATCGTAACATGAGTCTACCATCTTATCAAAGTTTTTATATCTACAATGCAGTATATTGTTAAGTACAGGGGCAATGCTATAGATCTATCTAGAATTTTCTCATCTTAACTGTCTAAAATTTTATACTCTGAACAAATCCCCATACACCACCTGACAGCCTCTGGAAACCACCATTCTAGTCATTGCTTGTAACATCTTAAATATTCCATGTAAAATGTAATGTATATTCCCACAATTGAATATTATTCATTTCTTAATAAAGCAGGAAACTCTGCAATATATGACAATGTGAATAAACTTGGAAGACACTGTGCCAGGTGAACTAAGTGGGCAAAGTAGGATCACTCATTTTCTTAACATTTGAAGCAAGTGTAAACTTGGGAAGAATATAACAGTACCAAAATAATTCATGAAAACTCAGTTATCTTTACTGGTCTAGAATAGCTAGGTAAAGCAGGCCTAAAGTTGCTAGAATTCAAGTTATGTGAGAGGAGAATTTCTTGGTCCTTTTCTCAATTATATTTACAATTTTAAATTGAGGCATGTGTGCAAAGTGTAAATTTATAAATGAATTTGGAAAACTCATAAAGTGTTCCAGGTCAGAGTAGAAAAAAATAGACCAAAAATACTCATTATTTTATATGTGGCCTTGATGCTGGTAACACTTAACAAAAAGGAGGTTTATTGTGGGTCTAGGTGATGTGATTACAGCTAAGGGAAATCCAGCACAGTGAGCCATAGGAGTGTGCTCCACGTCTGGCTTTCCCCATGTAGCTGAATGGTGTGACCTTTCTTGGCCTCAACTCATTCTTTGGGGATAGTTCTGGTTGTCTTACTGACCTCACTGACGTTTGCTTTATTGAGTCCAAAACCTATATAAAAGTAATCAAATTGCAGCTATTCATCATGATTTAGTAGAGCCAGAATATGCACTAATCAATTAAAGAATCTTCTCAGTTCCCCATCCTCATTCTCATGTGCCTCATATGAGCCTGGCCCTGCCCAGCCCTTACTCATTGTGACTTCCTAATTCTGGTATGCTTCTACCCCAGTTCCACAAAGTCTGTTTCCATGCCGTGTCTTTTCATTCCTGGGAGACAAAGCCTGGGGTTACACCTTGACATCAAAGCTAGTTGGCACCTCTGTGTCCTATGTATAGGATAGCTCTTGCTTTCCAATTTTTCAGGATTTTCAAGGGTTGAATTCTCCCACACCCCCACCATTTTTCTGTTTCTTCTTGTTTATTTAAACTAATTCTAACTACCATAATATCATATTGCCACATCCTTATTTTTTCTGTCAAAACTCTTGACCAATTACAACAATACCACATATCTATACCCTATTTTCTTTTGTAAGTACTGTATTTGAAATGTACTTACGTAAAATGGTTTTTGTTTCACAATCAAAACTCAAGAGGCATATTTATTTATCAAATGATTTATCAAAGATATACTATTTATTACTAATTAATAGTATTATTACATCTCAGTGGTAGTACCAATGTTATATGTACTCTTTTGACCCTTGGTTTAAACATTTTTTTCTCTTCTACCATGTCCTCTTCCCTGCCCCATAAACATTTAACAACAGTATGTAGTTCTTCTTCATTGATTCCCAAATGCCCCCAGGCCAATATGAAAAAAAAAAAAAAAGAAAAGAAAAGAAAAGAAAAAAGAAAGAAGAAAAAAAGAGAGAGACAGACATGGTAGTTCCCTAAAAATGTACAGACTTTTGAATTAAAAAGATAAAAATAGTATGGATTATTGAAAGTGAAAGAAATTGAGGAAATTTTAAAAATTGATATTCTAAAAATTTGTAAATAAAAGACTAAAACATCTTTGATCTAGCATGTCTTTCTTTTGCTTATAGATGCAATTGCACAAGGAAGTGTGTCTATAAGCAAGGGAATTAATTGGAGCTTTGTTTTTGTGAAAATTGGAGTAATAAATACCCATCTTTTGACAGTAATTAAATAAACTAGGATATATCTAAAGAGAGGGCATAGATATTGAATCATACGAAGTAAATCTTCTTGTATGATAATGAAGTAGTTCTATGAGATAATCTAGAATTTTGTAAAAGTAAGTTGCAAACATTAGGTGGTGACATAATCCCATTTTTTATATAATTCATGCCTCATACCTAGGAAAGCGGCTATGATTTTAAATTATTCAAGAAGGATGATGATATTTTAGAAATTTAAAGATTTCTGAAACTACGTTGCAGTCTGAATGATTTGAGCATTTATTCAATTGTCTATATACATGCACAGATTCTGAAGGCTCTTAAAAATGTTAACAGTGATTATTCTAGGGAAGCAGGAGATTGGAGAAGAAAGATAAGGAGAAGTGTTTTCACTTTAAAAACTGTAGCCTTCATCCAAATGCATATCAAACTGTTACTTTATATATATTATGTTCGTAGAATAACTCAACTCCTTAATAAAATTAAAAAAAAACTTTAGCCTTCAAATGTGTTTACTTATACATCTCAAAAATTGAAGGGAGGAAGGGACAAAAGGGAAGAAATGGGGAATTAAGTTAACTAAATTATGCTATGTGCATGTATGAATCTATATCACAAGGTATCCAATGCATTCCATATATATATGGAATATATATATATAAGTAATTGAAGGAAAACCAAGAAGAAGACAGGGAAAGGGGAAGTGGTACTGGGGACTGAACTGGAGCAAACCATGCTATATGCATTTATGAATACATCAAAATGAACCCCACTATTATGTATAATTATAATGCAGCAATGCAAATATTTTTGAACAACAAAAAAATTCTATACAAAATATAATGTTGGAAAAAGTTCTATATCTCCTCCATTGATAACCCAGGCAATATGTTCTACTTTATCCCTTCCGATATCACAGATTCTTCTTCCTTCCTAGACTTACGTAAACATTTATTATATGAAAAATGCACAGAATATTGGATGGGTATTATTGGAGTACAATTTTGGTTCTAAACGGACTTATGCATATGAAAAATTATAAGAGATTGGTATATTTGAGTTCTTCATCACCTTCCATATGGTAAATGGAAATATGCAGGACACAAGAGATCATCAGATTTATGGCAACACTTAGACCCAAGCTATGTTTGGCCCCCAGAAAGGTGCTGTTATCCATATCAGTTAGAGCCTATCAACATGGTTTTACAACCCTGTTTTAAACCATCCCCATAAAGAGCAGCTGTTTCTTCCAATCTGTCTCTCCTGTATTGCCCCCAAATATGTATACACATACATATTAGTCTCTGTGCTTTGATATAATTTAAGAAGGACAAAGGTGTTTCATGAATATAAAAATTATTTTCCAAAGTTATTTTAAGGCTTGTTATCTTGAATACGATTTAAACTGTAGATGCTTAATGTTTTCAGTGGCTTAATGCAATAAAACCCACCTGTTATTTTTGGCTGCTTTATTTAGACCATCTGCTCCACAAAGAATGAAAAGCTCAACAGCGGATGGAGAATTGTCTACTCCTCATGTGTCAATAATTTATTTATTCTCTCTATTCAAGCCTTCAGGTCATTGCAAAACTGTTTATCTATTCATTTTCCAACACAAGGGAAAGCCAATATTTGGTGTCTGGCTTTATGAAAAATCATCACAGGGAACTGCATTTTTTGTTCATTCCTAGTTTCCCATTTTCCCCTATGTTAAAATACATTGCCAGTTTCATTTATTTTAAGTACCATTATTCTCTGTCCCTTCCACGGCAGGTTGAGTATCTGCTGAGGGGTTTTTCTGGTGACAGTGGGCAAGTTGTACATCACGCATCAGGTGGTTATGTAAGTATCACATAGTGTCTCTTCTAAATTAAGAGGAAGTCCTGACCAGAGATGAGAATTACAAAGGTGGAGCACTTTGGACACCAACTACTTCTGTTGGAATGGTTTTGCAGTCTCCATCCTAATCTTTTTGCAACATAGGACACTGGAGATGATCTTATACCTTTTTAGTTCATTTCATTTGGTGATAATAACATTGTTATTCCCAGAATTCATTCTATAATTTTTTTGTGGGGGTTGGGAGTAGGGGGGATGCATGCCAGGGATACTTAACCCCTGGGTCACATCCCCAGGCCTTTTTTATATTTTATTTTAAGTCAGGGTTTCCCTAACTTACTTAGGGACTCACTAAATTGCTGAGGCTAACTTTGAACTCACAATCCTCCTCCCTCGGCCTCTTGAGCTGCAGGGATTGCAGGTGTGTACCACCATGCCCAAGTTTTTCTACTACTTTTTACCATCTCTAACAATAGAAACAATCATAATAATAACAAGTGGTATTTATTGAGTGCTTACTATGATTCAAGCTTCCACCTTTTGTGGAGAGTAGCTAACTGCATTTCTAGCCACTGAACATGAAATTGATTTCTATTTTTCTACTTCTAGCTCTAAGATGTTTTAAGGTTACTTCATTGGAACAGGAGGTAATATTTTTGAGTCCCTAATAAGTGCTAGACATTTGTTGGGAATTTTATGTGTTATCTTGTTCAGTCATCATATAAACAACTTTATTCTCATTTTAGATTTTGGAAAACTTAGGTACAAATAATGTAATGATTTCCCCCAATTTTCCTAAAATTACTGTTGTCAAGAAGCAAGGGGAGGATTCAAATTAAGTATAATTTTAAAGCCAATAACTATTACAACATTGCATAATTTTTTAAAGAGAGGGGGAGAGAGAGAGAGAGACAGAGAGAATCAATTTTATTTATTTTTTCTTTTGGCCTTTGTTTCTCCAACATTCAGTTGTATATGTGGTGCCGGGTGGGGTTCCAATCCCAGTCCTTGTGCATGCCAGGCAAGCATTTTAACTGCTGAGCTACCACTCTAGCTCCTGCATAAAATTTTAAATGCAACATTTCCTTCATTGACTAACTACCCTAAGCATTTGAGGCTATCTTCCATGTATTCCCATTCTTCCTTTAATGTTTCTCTGCTCATCTTGCCATCTCTCTTCTGTGATCCACAGTCTTCAGTAATCCACCTTAGATCATCCCAGCTACCACCCTCTTGACTCTTTGTTTCCAACTCATTCTGAGTAACAACACCCAATTGATTATCCTGGGAATCTGTTTTCCTACAGCAACTTCTTGGTTAAAGAATCTTATGTATCACCCTTGGTATATACATTAAGGCCATATTATAGATTCAAAGTTTTTTCTTCAAATTGCTCCAACCTGGAGCTGGAGCAGTGGCTCAGCAGTAGTATACTTGCCTGGCATGCATGAAGACCTGGATTTAAACCTCAGCACTACATACACAACTAAGTGTTGAAAAAAATTAAAACCAGATGAAAAAATAAATAAAATTGTTTCTCTCTAAAAAAAAAGAAAAAGAAAATTGCTCCAAACTACTTGTCCAAAATGATTATCTTGTTGATTTCACACACATCCATCATTTTACAAGTCTTTCACTCACTCTTCTCTTTGTTATTCCTTTCCTACTTCCACAAATCCCTTTCCTCTTCTTCTTGGCCAATCCAATCTTATCCTAATTCAAAGCTCCTCACCAAGTTCATTTCTTCCCAAAAGGCAAACTTGGCTTTCCGCGACCCACTAGCAACTCTTCTTCTCTGAGTTCCTGTAGCATTTTCAGTGTGCGCCATGATTTATCTATTGCCTTAAATTTGTCTTTTATCACTTGCATATTAAGATATTGACTAATAAATGTTTGATGATGGAGGCCCTCTGTGTTCCTTTTCGAAGCTCAGCATATAAACTTGGCACATTGTGTACACTCAATACTCTGTGACTGACATAAGCAGGGTACTTAGAAGTGATAATCATCCTCCTACATCCTTTACCTTCCCTGAACACTTTGACAACAGCCTGCTTATCCCATGGGTGTAGATATCCACCTTTGGTTTCATATAAACTTAATAGGAAACAACAAATACTACTTAACTAGTACATTCCATACCTAATACATTCTGTCATACAAAATGAAGATCAGACTTATATGCTACCAGCCTTGGAATCTGCCTATGGTAACTTTGAAAATGTCATACTTACTTTTGAGAGAAATAGATGAGTTTAACCACAGTATACCTCTAGGTTTCTTATCTAGTCTTGATTCTCTTATTTCCAAAGGACAAGCTTACAAAGTACTATATGATGAATTCAAAAACTCCCCTATCCCAAAAAAGTAGCAGGAAAGATTCTGAAGAACAGAAAAGCTCTGATTTACTTTGAGTTTTTCATGGGCTGAAATTAACACTTGAACTATCTCCAAGGTAGTGGCCTCTGCAGAGATATTTATTGTACTCCAAAGCAGATGGATGATGTGACAATATATAAAGTAAATGACTGGGAACTCAGATATCCTGATGGCTCTTGAGTAGCAAGTCAGGCTTGCTACTGACTTGCTATTCACTGCAATATGAGAGCAAATGACAGTGCCTCTGATGGGATTTAGCTTCTCAGGAAAGCAAGCATTGTATATAGGAAGCATCGGTTTACCTTTCAATATTTTAAAGCACATTGGCATCATTAGTGCAGGGCCATTTAAAGCTCTATAAAATTCCAATAGAAAAATCAATGACCAGTAGAGGATAATACTAAGGTCACATAAAAAAGGGCACAGAGTGATCAGATAATTCCCAGAGATTTGCTGTGTGATTCCACTGGGGCATCTAATAGAAGAAAGATTACCTAGAATTAAATACTAACAGCAACTCCTCTGCTTTGTTTGTACATTAAAATTAAATCTACATTTTCAGTATACCTATGACATGATCTAAATTACATGTGGATGTAGAAGCATAGTGATATAAAATATATCTCAAAACAAATGACAAATCTTACTGTCTGAGAGGTTTTATCTTGTTTAATCCACTGACCAATTCTGTAGTTTAGGTGCTTATATCTTCACTTTACTGATAAGTAAATTAATCCTTGGAAAGATTAAATAACCTGCTCCAGGTCAAAGTTACTAAAAGACTCAGCAAGAACTCAGCTCATTTACTTCCCTCATTCCCTATTTGAGATTTTGAGAAATCCATGAGTAAATAAATCCAGTTTGCATTGTTTAAATTTTGACATAGTCATATAAACAGTAAATTTTGTTTTCCTTGAAATTTTTTTCCGAAAAAACTCAGAGTGAGCTGTTCTGTAGGACAAACTTTGGAGAACGCTGCATTTGGCAGGGATATCAGTTCTCAGGGAACTGAAAGCACCTGCCAGGGAGCTTGTTTGTAATCCGGTTAGAGGCCAGGCACACACTCTCAAGTCACAGAGCATGCCTTGGCATGATGGATTCAGAAGAGGGGCAAATCCATTTTAGCTTCCACAGTCAGAAGTGCACAGAGCACCTGGGCAAAACCTGACCCTGAAGGGAATATCAACCAAGTCCAAATACCAATTACTGGTCTCACTTAACATTCTGATGAAATCAAGCAAGGGAAATTGTGAATACCTTGCTTCTCCAATGTTGCCCTAGACCTAGAGTAGATTTAGCCATCAGCTTCTTCAACACGTAAATATTTGCAAATGTACACAAAAGAACAGTATCTTCATAGCTGAAAACCAGGGCTGAGGAATTTCTCTCAGATAAGACATGACCGGGTTGAAAAGTCCTTATTCCCATTGAAAACTGTGAGTTTTAGGAGGCCAGAAAAGTTCCATGAAAAAAAAAAATTCATGTAGCCATTTAGATGTAGTCACATTGAAACAACGAATTTTATATGGCTTAACAGTTAGCTATTACATTTTACAGCTCTCCCACCTTTGGACCCACACTTTTTCTGATCAATGAGATGGAGGAGTGAGGAATTTGAAGATCAAAAATGAGGTAAAGTTTGACTGGAAATATTGCCATTTTTAAATAGTCACCTTATTTTCTATCATGGCTATTTGGCACATGTCCTTCAAATAAAAATTTATTTCATTAGAAAAGGACAGTGAAATTAGTTAAGATAATTTTTCTTCCATGGGGGTCAATGACTACATCTTATTTATTTTATATTCCAAGGACCCAACACAGTACATCACACTCTGTAACAGCAATCAGAAAACCAACTGCTAAACCCGGTAAAAATCAGATCCTAACTTGAAATCTGGCTATGGATAATCGCTCTCCATTTGAAGAAGAAAATAACATTCTGTGGGCCCAACTCTAATCTTCTGACTATGCTTTTTCCCTTGGGGAACCTCAATTTTTCTTCTCTCAGCACCACCCTGTTCTCTGGGGCCATTATTTCTTTAACCCTCCACTACATCTTTTTATAGAAAACTAAAAAGAGGTTGCATATGTAAAGAGATATTTTCTTAAAGCCATATTGATAAGAAAATGATAAATAAGAGATCCAGAGATAAATATATAACTAGATATAAAATACAACCTGTTCATTTTCCTCTGGGGAGCACCCTCTGAGATTCCTACTATTTTGCCCTTAGCCTCTTTCATAGTACAGATGCCAAATTTCCTCAACACAACAAGCTAAAACCCAATGCTAGATTCCCTAGGACCCAAGAAAAAGAAATTAAAGTTTTCTTTCACTACTTGGGCCTTCTGGACCTGTGTTTGGCTGCTGTTTGAAATACTGCTTCATTTCCCAATAACCCTTCAAAAATACACCATACACAGCAGGTACGACTCACAAATGTCCTTGGGGTAAGCCATGAAAGCCTGCAGTCAGAAACATAACCGAAGACAGTGCATTCAACTTTGAGTTTAATTTCTCAGGAATGCTGGCTTCAGGCCTGCCCTGAACAAGCGAGTTTACCTGACCATTTCTGCCTCCCTCCAACTATTCTCCAACTACTTTCCTAAAGAGCTCACTACCCACAAGTTGGAAGATTCTGAAGTTGAAGCTATTTCAACAAAATTTAAGACTCTTAAGGGGTTGTTTGTAAAGGTGATTTAGCAGGAAGTGCCAAAAAAACAATCTCTGGGAAGATTTTTCTGTCTCCTCTAACTGATAATTTCGATACTTTGCTTTGGGTTATAGTTTCCATAGATACAGATCTAAACAAGATTAGAATGAGTCTTGTATTGAGTACTGAATTTTACAAAAATGCACAAAATAAATAATGGCAGAGTATTTTAATGAATTCTTTTATGCTATTCGTTCTTTCCTCGTACTAAAAAGTATATTTTAAAGTAGTTACTTCCCTTTGAGCTATGTCTTTATATTTTTATAGGAATTATCTTTTTTATAAGAATCAGTATTTATCTAGGCATGGTAGCACATGCCTATAATTCTAGAGGCTTGGGATGCTAAGACAGGAAGACTGCAAGTTCAAAACCAGCCTCAGCATGTTAGCGAGTCCCTGTCTCAAAATAAAGAATAAAAAAGAGCTATGGAAGTGGCTCAATATGTGTTCCTGTATTTAAATACAAAAAAAGAAAAGAATTTCTATTTTAAAATATATCCATATACTTGAGGACATTTTCTATAATCAGTCTGTCTATCTATCTATCTATCTATCTATCTATCTATCTACCTGCCTGCCTACCTATCTATCATCTATCTAGCTAACATCTATCTAATTCATTTGAAGGGCCAGCATAGGAGGTAGTAACAAAGCTACTTATCAAAATTTATTCCATACTCTAAGTCTTTTTGGAATATTGATATGTTTGCTATGTTTAAAATAGCTTTTTAAAATTCAAACATCTCTGTCTGCAAGTTTCTGAGAAGGATTTGAGAATCAAGGGGATGCAGTTGCTTGGGTAGAGAAGGGAAATTTCTTCAAGTAGGAGACTCAGTGGAGAAGGGTAGAGAATTGCCAAGTAACTCTTCCAAGGTCAGTGTCAACTCCAGTTACTGGCTACATATTTTACAGTACGGACTGCTCAAGTTAACATTGCCTGTGATGGTTAAATGCAGGCACTAAATTATCTCCTCTCCTGGTTCATTTGACAGAGATAACAAGAGAGAAAGCTGTGTGTGCACTCCGCTTCATTCTCCTTTCATCTCTGTCATGCCTATCATGTCCTCTTTTACTCTTATTTTTGAAAACAAAGAGCCCATCAACATCCTATTTGTGAGCTGTTGTGCAAAAGCTCCAAACTCCACCTCATTCATTCCTCTCTCCACTCAGGCTTCCAGGTAGGGAAGTTCCTTCCTGGGATATACCCTAGGGAATGTTCTCCTGTGCTTAAAGCTCAGTATTACCGTTTGTTTATTGATTCTGCCTGCAAATAACACCAGCAACTTTAAAGTGCTTGTGCAGGCTCCCAAAGGTCCACTCTCTGACCTTGTGCAGTTCTAGAGGACTTGACAGGACTCTCTTGGCCACTTCTCTTTTCTTGGTTCACTTTCCTGTGCAGTCATCCTTTGCAAAAGGGCTGTAAATCAGGTGTTTCTTTAGCCATTGCTTTGGATTCCCCAGCAGAAGTCTAGAATCTTGGTGTTCTTAGTGGGTCTTGGAATAGAGAATCCAAGTGCTGAAAAAGGAAGAAAGACAAGTCAGTGTTGGAGAAAAGCTAAAGATGGAGGGAGATTGCCTGTGCTTCTCTTTTCACCAATTCCTAAGGAATAGGTCTCTCATAAGCAGCTAAGTATCTGGCCAGGTCACATTTCAGAAAAAACTGATAGATAACCTCAACCTATTTTGAGGACTGCTGTGTCCTGCATTACCAGCTTAGGCAGTAGCTTTTCTCTGCTGATTGGGTCTGATTTTTAGTCTCTCTTCTTGGTCAGGTTTCCATGTTTATTGTTGCAGAGATTACAGGCTGATGGAGTGAGAGTCCCACTCTTCACATTGCCTTCTTTCATTTTTGTTCCTTTTATGTCTCCTCTGTATGGATTCCTGGTCCCCAATTTTCAGTGGTGGTCTAGTGTAGTAAGGAGGTCCTCTTCTCACCACCCACAGGGTACTAGGACACTGCAGCTCACACTAGTGATTCTGTTTGCAAGCTGATTTTTGTTAGGGAGGATCATCATGCCATGATCTTGAAATTAATAATTGTCCCTGACTGATGGCACTTTTTTGAGTATTACCTTAAGGAAGGGTGTTTTCTTAGTCTGAAAATGTCACAAGTGCCACTAGTTTATAGAACTATGGTTCATCCATTTCTAAGTGTACCACATTGAACTCTCTTTTCTACCGCTCATCAAATATTATTTTCTCTATGTGAGTTGCAAAAGTATCCACACCTTATGAAAATACTAACAAATGGGGAAAAAATCCACAAATACTCTGTATAAATGGATCACAGAAAGATTGACATTTCGTGCAATGAATACCAAAGAAAACACATACGGTGGGGGAGTGTTCCATCAAACAGGAATTGAAACACAGAGTGATCAATAAGGCTGTGTCATTATTGACCTGTGAACACTTGGCTGAATAATGTGCTCCTCTAACAAATCTAGAAATAGACCCAAACACCACAAATGAGAGGTCTGATCAAATAAGCCATTGAGTTCCATCCACATGTCTGAGGCACTCAGAGGTGAGGAGGTTGCAGGAGTGTGCTGGCAGCCTGCCCATATCTGCCTGCCTGTTTAGCCTTTCTGACTTGGTCCTTCTTGAACAACAGAGGAACCTGCCCAATTTCATAAAGCAGCTGAAATGTTTTGCTTCCATGTTCAGGAATACCAAATCCTTAGCCCCTAGGGAGAATGCAAAAGAATGACCACACCTGAGCTCACTGCGCCCCAAAGCTCTTCTCACTAGCCCTTCCAACTCTTGCTCCCAGACCAGGTTACAGATGTTTGCCCTTGGTAACCAAAGTATTTATTTTCCTTCACTTTTCTTCTAAAACCTGTTCTGACCTTTGGGTTTGGATTGGCTTTGGACTTTGTGGAGGACATGAGAAGTATTCAGAATATTTTCTCTTTGCACTTTATAGCAGACTCAATATAATTGGCAGGATATTTTTACCCAGAAGGAACATCCAATCTAGTAAATTGCCATATGTTTATCTTAGCTATTGTCCCTTGTAGTCATTAGTGATTGAATCCTCCGTGTATTTGCAGTTGTGTGGCAGAGGGAGGGTTTGTCCTTAAAGACTATTGATGAACCTGTACCGGCTGCTTCTTTTGCTTCCAAATAATAGGTGCAGCTTAGAGAAACACGAAGTGACGAGATTCTGAAGTGACACTGAGTGAGGCAAAAAGCAGGGCCAAAAACCAATCCTTGAAGGTTTCCTAGAGGCAGTAGTTCTGAAAAAGACAGGTTATGCTTTTGCTTAAAAGAACAGCTCACCACAATATTCAGGAGAAATTCAAACAGCACTAGGTAGAAATGGAATAGAAACAAACAAGCCTTTTCAATCTTAGTCTTAAAATTGATTCTGAAATATTTTTAAAGCATTAGCTATGTTAGCATAGAAATGAATGAGCTATTAGCAGGCATGTGTAAATTGCAAATTAAAAGACAAGAAAGATCTGAAATTGGCAATATTTTCATTTTGATTAAATACCTGCTTTACGTTGTTAAAAGAGGAAGAATAATGCAATGTTTGATTTAATGCAAATGATTTCTTTGGGATGTAACCAGCATTGGATATGGAACACACATTTGCAATAAGAGACAAAATAACATAATGTGATAATTCAGAACAAGTAAAAGTATATTTCTATCAAACTATCTTGTTATTCAAACTAACAAATTCATACAAAATCTTTAACATAGGAGAGAAAAATGGGATTTTAAGAACAATATAAAATTCTTATTCCAGATAATAACACCTTGTGTGAATTATAAAAATAATCTTGATCCAGTCTACCAGAAATAGCCTAAATATGCAAAAGATGCATCTTTGAATAACTGATATATGATGAAATTTATTTTTAAATGAAGTACCCACGTATACCAAGTCTAGATGGCCCCTATTGTATGTGGTCTTTATCTCATCCTTAAATTTTCCTAAATGATTATGAAATACAATTTGTTAGGAAATGTTTCAGTGACCCTTCATTGAATTCAGAATAGAATCCAAAGGACTTACCTTGTCCTTCAAAAGTCTTCCTGGTGTATTCCTTGACATGAGCTGGATCTTCCATTACCGCCAGTGGGTAACCAGTGCCGAATTAGACAAGCTGGCTCCACAGGCGCTAACCTGGAGCACACTTGAGTTAGTTTGCTTAATCTGTGAGGTCAGCCTCATCCTTGATCTTCAATGTCTGTTCTCAAAATTGTCCCTTCACTCATATCCAAATTCAAATTTCATCTTCTCTAAGTAGGTTTTGCAAAAATGTTGAGTCAACAGGAGCTTCCCCTCTTCTCCTCTTACCCTAGCAGATTGCTGATAACCGTTCAACAAACACATGCATTCAACCTCCAAGTGACATGCACTTTACTTCCTAAGGGAACATTTGTTGACCCACAGCAATGATTTGTTGACTAAGTGGCTAGATATTTTTCAAATCATATTCTATTCCCCATAACTGACACTGGTGACAGGTCGCCATCTTCTTTGACCTATTCACAAAACAGGTCCCCAAACAGAACATATTGCCTTAAGTCTTTCCTCCTTTATTCTATTACCCCTATGATCTCTCAAAAACAGAAATTCGAATTTGTCATGCTATTTTAAAAACTGCCATCATCTCTCTCATACTCAAAAACTGAAATCTACAGGCTTTATGTGACCTAAGGACCCCTGAGTTTTCTCTCCTTCTTCAGCCAATCATCTGCAGGCTCCTGTTAGGTGATTTCTGCCCCAGCAACATGGGGGTGTGGTCTCATATACAAGTGACAGATCTCTAAAGGCCTGCACAATTCAGAAGGTGAAATATTTAATCAAATTTCTTCCATGTGAATAAATCTAAACATATCAAGGCATTTTGGAAACAGTGTACTTTCCATGGCAAAACACATTTCACTCCACATCCTTCTACCCAGCTATTTCCTTTATCATTTCACATCACACAGTCTCTTAAATTTACAGAAGAAAATGTGATATCAAATTGTTGAACTTCTTCCTGGTATTTTATTGCATTCAAATCCTGTTTCAAAGTTATAGATTTGGGGGCATTACCTCAGGCATTAGCCTTAGCCCTAGCAGCACTATCTAATGAGGATTTCAATTTTATCCCTATAATGCACAAGGAAATAATGTATGGAGTTGTTTTTATGGTTCATAGGCCCCTACCAAAACACATCCTGAAATTTAATCCCCATTGTGAGTTATTATGAGGATGGAAATTTAATCTTAGCATGATATTTGGGAGGTAATTAAGGTTAAATGAGTTAGTAAGAGTAGAACCCTAATCCAATGGGACTCTAACTTTTAAAATGAGAAGGAGAAACTGAATAGTACAATGTGTCTCACTCTTTGATGCTCTACAGCACCATGAGAATCTACAGAAAGTCCCCAACAGAAAGAAGGCTCTTACCATTTGCAACCCCTCATCTTTAGATCCCCAAGAATCATGAACCCAAATAAATCTTTGTTCTTTACAAAATAACCTTGTCTGTGATATTCAGTCATAGCAACAGAAAATGGAATGATACAATTATGCACACTAAAATAACAGATGGAAGGCACCAAAAACATGTACAAGGGAGTTGGAGCAGTGGCTTGGTGGTTACAGTGCTTGCCCGGCATGCACAAGTATACAGGTTCAAACCCCAGCACCCACGTACACAACTAAGTGTCAGAGCAACAAAAGCCATGTGGAAAACTAAATAAAAATTGATTCTATCTGTCGCAGTCTCTCTCTCACTGTCCTTCTCTCTTTAAAAAAATAAAAACATGTACAAAAATTTAAAAGTAAACTTTCAGGCACAGGATGGGAGGAGTTTCTCTTAACCAGCCAGCGTGGTCACATGGCAATTACAGAAACTGTTACGCTCAACAAGGTTGAAGTTAACAATCCTCTAACTTTAGGGAATGTTTTACCTCTCAAGTTTTGGACATAAAACCATAGTTTATCCATACTTCAATTTTGCTTTTTTATATTTACGTATCTGGATTTACATAAAAGGAAATTGCATTGTGTCTGTATGTGCTTGGTAGTTCTGGCCATGATGTTGTTCCCTACTTCCTGAAGTCCCTCTCAAACACCTTTCCCACTCTTCCAAATCTCATCCTATTTCTTCATCTCGTTCCTTCTATCTCCCCCACACTGCCTCCATTATTTGTGCCTGCACTGTGTCTCCTTGTGCATAACTTGCCCTTGGCTTCACACCCATCCTACCCTGAGCATTCATTCATTCATTCTTGTTGTCTCAGTCGTGAGCGCAGTGCTTGGCTCACACGCATTTAAATTACATTTTTACATGATGAAAGTTTTGTGACACAGGTGTGTTAACCAGATTTCTACAACTGTGATAAAAATGCCTAAAATAAACCAACCTAAAGGAGAAAAGGTTCAATTCGGCTCACGGTTTCAGAGGTGTGAGTCCATGGTCAGTTGGCTCTGTGGCTTTTGGGCCTGACTGAGGCAGAACATCATGGTGTGGTACACATGTTGGAGCAAAGGCATTCTCCTCACGGGGGCTGAAGCAGCAGAATGCAAGAGGAAGAGTCAGGCTCCTAAGGCTTCCTTTAAGGGCATGCTCCAATGGCCTGACTTTCTTCCACTAGGCCCTGTCTCCTAATGCTCCCGCCATATCCCATTAGTGCCACTGGCTGGGACCTCGACATTCACTATGCAAATTACAGCACCAGGTACCTTCTGCTTAAATGTTTGTTCACTCTAGAGTTGGAGTTTCTGGAGAAGATGAACTAGGTACCCTAAGTCTGTAACTCAAAGCTTTGTACATAATCTATGCCCAATGATTATGTCTAGAATTGATCCAATACTCTCTCTCATAAGAATTGCTAAAACTATCTGTAAATATAGTATTGCTTCACATAGCAATTCAGTCAACCAATAATACAACTGTTGTCCCATAAAATCACAAAGAAGCTGCAAAAATTCCTATTGCTGAGTGACATCATAGTCATTGTAACTTTGTAGCACAATGTACCATCCATGTTTGTGGTGTTCCTGGTGTAAACAACCTACCTAACTCCAACCATGTTAATGATCTATGTATTTACTACACCTTACTGTTTATGTTATTTTAGTATGCTCTTTCTATTTATAAAAATGTTTATTATATAGTAGGATGCCATGTTACACTAGTAGCAGTCTCACACAGTTTGTGTTTACGGCATCTCTTGATTGAATCCAGAGGCCACATTGAATGATTGACTCATATCATTTAGGTTTGTATTAAGCACACACTGCGATGCTCACGTGCTGACTAGTTTGTCTCTGCAGGCTCAATTATATAGTACAATTAGATATCACTGATTTCCAATGTCTCCTCTCCATCTTGTAATAAATACCATTCTTCTTCCCTTTCTCCCTATACATTGACCCATTTGTTGTATTTTGCCTGTTTGCATTTAAACCTTCATCTGAAAGTTTGCTCAAGCACACTCTGAGCATGCAATTCTGTCAGAAGGACACATCCCAAGGAACTGCTGTTCCTTACAAGTTTTATCCTGTCATTTCTGCTTGAACTGTGAGCACCTGTCTCTAAATCCTTGAGTTCATTTTCCTTTACTGCAATCTGATGTCAGCCCATGAACTTGCTCTTTGCTCTTTATCTTTTTCATTTCTTTAAAGAAATTCATATATCCCTTTCAATTACATACTATAATTTCTCATTCACTTCCATTCTATTCCATTTCTTCGTATTCTTTATAGCCGTCACCTCTGAGCCTCTCTTTATGTTTTATAAAATCCAAGCACCATCTTTTAAACTTAAAGGTACGTAAGAATCATGGAGGTGAATTCAATGAAATGTACAGAGAACCAATATCCTGACTCAGCCAGTTAGGAGTGATGTACAGAAATTGTCATCTTTACAAAAATGACACAGGAGTCTCAGGTTAGTCTCTGTGGTTTCTGAACTTCACTAGGATACTTTTTTTCTTCTTTTTCTTTTGAACCAGGGATTGAGCCCAGGGGAGGCACTCAACCCCTGAGCCACATCCCCAGCCCTTTTATTATTTATTTTGAGACATGGTCTCACTTAGAGCCTTGCTAAATTGCTGAGGCTGGCCTTGAACTTGTGATCCTCCTGCCTCAGCCTCCCAAGCTACTGGGATTCCAGGAGTGCACCACTGCACCCGGCTCACTGAGACACTTTTGACTCCCCAGGCTTCTGAGCAGACTTGACCTTTCTTCTTCTTTACTTCTGACCCACTGTATACAAAACTTACTGCTTTGATTTTTATATTCATATTTAACTTTAAACTTTTATTCCTATTACTCTCAATTCTGTCTCAAGTTGGAAATATCTTTCTCAAAACATTTAATTTTGTGCTTTGCTTGGGAATGATCTCTATCTTATTGTGATAGCCAACCATTGATATTTTGGGAGTGACTTGATTAGTATCTTTATCTATTTTGCGTGCCATCCCATTCTCTAAACAAATTGGTCATATCACAACCAGCCTTTGTAGATTTTAAGAGTGGATTTGAGATAGAGCTTGTGATAGTGACCAGGATCAGAAATGATGGACATTTCTACTTACACGTCACAAATTTCAAGTTCTCCTGGGTGTAAATCCCCTAGTCACTCCTGGGCCATTTCTCTTCATTAAATTGTATTCAGAACCATTCATATGTACATATAAATGAGTGCTTCTTGCTCCTAATTATTTTACAGGCTTTATTGTAAATATTTTTCTCATAGAGAACATTGTCCAAATTTATGCTTCTGCAATTAAAAATCCTGCCAATTCAACATATTTATTTTAATACAGATTGACCATCCTTTCTCCAAAGTGCTTGGGATCAGAAGTATTTCAATTTTGGAATATTTTGGATTTTACTATGTTCACATAAATGTGATTATATGTCTTGGTGATGTCACTCAAATCTGTACACAAAAGCCATTTATATCTCATATACATCATAGGTGCGTAGCCTGAAGGTGATTATATGCAATGGTTTTAGTTCACCAGTGTTTTGACTATGACCCACCACATAAATGAGATGTGTAATTTTCCTCTTGTCACTCATGTTGGTTCTCAAAAAGTCTGGGATTTTAAAACATTTCAGTTTTCAGATATTCTGATCAGGGATACTCAACCTATACTAAGGAAAGTAATGGAAGTCTGTTTCTTAATTTATAGGGGGTAAGGCAGAAAGTGCAATTGTGTTCTAAATTCAGATCCTTGGTCATATATCATGCCACACAGATCTCAAATTCCTTTTCTTTTCTTTTATAGACACTGACTGAATCCCTGCATATTTTCCAGCTGACTCTAGCATGGCCCCTATTTATTTCTCTTTTTTTACAGTTGAATTTTATTTTATTTTATTTTTTAATTTTTATTCAATAAATATGGTCTTACAATTAGGAGGGATTCATTGTCAAACAATCAAAAACAAAAGTATAATGACAGAACAAGCCAAGGCTGGTGCCAGACCATGGTTTACCTCCCTTGGGTTCCCCATGGTTCTCTGTTTCCCCCTACTTAAGCCCCAAGTTAATTGGACTTCTCCTGGAAGTCAGAGGTTCCCCTCTGATTAGATTCCCCCACACTACCTCCCTCTGTTCTCCTTGATGTCTTTCCTATTCCCTTCCCCCTCCCTGCCCCCTCCCTTTGTCTCCCAGGAAGCTAGGAAAGAATTTCTACTCTATTTCTTATTCCAGTGGTTCTTCTGACCCATTTGACAATCTTCCAAATTATGAACACATACTTCTATTGTGCAGGGAACATTTTATGTTCTTGCCCTCTGACTATAAACCTTGTTTGTGAATTCTTTGTATTAATACCTGACAAGTCTTCATGACTCCCTGTACATAACTGAAAAGATCTTCAAGAGGCACACACATCAGTAAGTGGACTGGGCTATTTTATGATTGTTTTACCATTCAGTTTTTGAAAACATATAACTACACATATCTAAAAGCTGTTTTTTAAATAAATGACTTTTAACCCTAAATTCATGTCATCCCAAGTAATATCTACACTTCTGAAAGAATACAGTAAGCAAACAATTTTGCTTTCTTAGATAAAAATGTATACGTCTATGCTCCTTGCGCTTCTTTGCAGTTGCAAATGCATTCAACCTATTTGGCTTTGCTTGAATACCCCAAGAGTACTGCTGCTAGAACTTAAATGTAAAATTCTTAGGTTAAATGCTTTGGAACAGTTTTCAAAATCAAGCATTTTTCTATAAATATTTTGGTTAAATTGAAGAATATCAAATGATTCTAATCCAAGATCAAGGAAGCATCTTGATGATCATAATGATTAAAATGGGAATTGAGAGGGTTGCGTTTTACATAAATATGTGAATGGCTCATTCATATTCTGATTCCATCATCCAAAACTCCAGACATATCCATCCCTCAGTTTCTTCTTCTCTGAATGAGGGGAATTGGAATAATTGATGAGTGGTTTTCAATGATATCTCCAAATCATCTAGGTTATATCAATGATACAGAGTGAATTGTAATCCCCCCTCAAAAAAAGTGGGTTTAGGTTTTATCCCCAGTACCTGCTGATATGACTTCATTTGGAAACAGGGTCTTTGCAGATGTAATTAAACTGAGGTCTTACTGGAATAGAGTGGGCCCTTGATCCAATCTAACTGAGTCCTTATAAGAAGAGGGCAAGAGACAGAGAGAGACAAGTGAACAGAGGAAAAAGGCATGTGAAGACAAAGGCAGAGTCTGGAGTAATGTAGTGTCAAGCCAAGAAATGTCAAAGATTGCTGAAATCACTGGATGTTAGGAAGAGATAAGGAAGTATTCCCCACAAGCTTCACAGGGTACATGGCTCTGTGGACACCTTGATCTCTGATTCAAACTGTGAGACAATACTTTTTTTTTTGTTATTTAAAGCACCAAATTTGTAGTATTTTGACAAGGTAATGCAGAAAACCAATAAAATTACTAATTTAAGAAGACAAAGGAATCTGTATTTTGGAAGCTCTGTAAAGAAGGTTTGGGATCAAGAGAGAGATGATCTTTGAGGTCTGTCTAAGATCTCAGGTACTTTTTATTCAAGAATACATATGTGTCTCAGGCAGAAGGGTTTTATCTATTTCACTGATGGAAAGTACTAACTCTTCATGAAAGAAGCAGAAGTCTCCTACTTATGATAATGAAGCCCTAAATGATGCTAGTCTGTAGTTGCTATCCTAGAAGAACAAGGCACTTGAAGGTCAATCCAATTTCACCTTGACAAACACTCCAGCTTGAACTTTGCTCTTGGAGATCTGATGCTTACTCGGTTTTCAGTCTGTAAGTGTTGGGGTACTTTTGTGATAGATTCACCTCATAGTGAGCAATAGTTCTTATATGTATGAACACCCAGTTCTTCTGCAATTGTCTGTGATGATTGATATTAAACTTTCATTTCTTTATCGGTGGCACCCAGTGCAAACTTATCTTTCGTATTGCTGACTTCAGACGCTCCTCTCCCCGCCCCTGCCCCCTGATCTGCCCTTGAGACTCAATAATGTGTGTGCAAAGCATGGGGACAGCATCAGGGATTCATGCCATTCCCAGAACTGACAGAGTGCCCTGAGTGATAGCGGCATCCTTCCCAGACACACTAGCAGAGCCTCCATCCATAGTGGCACCAGACAATAATGACCCGCAACTCCGCAGTACATCTTGCTTGTCATCATCCACACAAATTGCTCTTCTCCGCTTTCATCTTTATTATAGGTCTTCACTGTGGACTACCAATGGGGATCTGGAAGGAAATGCAATTCTATGAGGGAAAAGTCCTCAGAGGAAGGAAAGAAAAACTCCACAGCAAATTTCTCCCCTACAGTACATTATTGAACAGAACAGGGTTAGAGATGAGTCAGAAGTGATCTGGCACTTAGGAAACAGAAGGGGAAACTGTCGGTCACAGCCCTGTGTACTGAAGCGGCTGACAACATACTCAGTGGGAACAATCTGACTTTTGTCTTCATGATGCACACACACACTCACACACACATGCACACGCACATTTTTGTGTTTGGGCTTACTGTAAATAATCTTGCATGATGTCTTTGTCTAGCCTAACAGGGATTCTTAGATGGGAATTCACCATCAGGTTTATTTAATAACCTTTTCCCTCACTTTCTTCCTGGCCTCACAAATAAATAAGCTTGTGTATTTTTACTTATACTTTTTTTCCCATTTCAACTTTATTTAGAAATTGAGAGTTACATGAGTTCTGAAGTACATAATGGCAGAAGAGACAAATTTTAAAATTGGTGGAGTACATTTGGGATATTTCCCCAAACTAGTCTAATCTCATGGGCTGATCTAATTTTCTGCTGTGGAAATCTGACCTATGTGGTTACATTATTTATTTTTAGATAATTGGAGCAGATACATTATCTTCTATTAGTCCTATTGGAATTGATGAGATTAGTGAATGAGGGGTATCCATGATAATATTAAAATTATCAGTTTATAAATATGTGACCTGCTGGTTATTGTAAGGTGTCTTAAGAATAGAGTCCATTCCTTAGCTTGGCCCCTGGCACATAATAGGAATTCAATAAGTTTTACCTGCATTGTCTCCTTGTAGGAAGAGCTATTCTGGCTTCAAACAATGGAGTGGAAGAGGAACATAAAAATCCTATGTCATCCACTCAATATAATTGAGAATAAGGTTTTGGATGGGGATTGATTCATGCATTATCCTGGTTTATAGGACTTTGGACTACTGATATAGTATGCAAGTTCTAGAGAGCTGAGACCAGAAAGCAAAAAGACTCTGGATGATTCCAAGAAGCTTAGAATCAATTGGGGAATTTTAAAATGAAAGGATTACAGACACCTGAAGCCTGAATAGATCAGTGATCTTGGATCAAATTTAAACAGGTAAGGTGCAAACATATTCTGGTTAATTTCAAAGATCAGCATAGGTCCAACAGAGGATTGGCAATGGGATGTTGGGAGCCCCATTCCTTTTTCCTCTTTTCCGACAAGAAAAGTGAAAACTCAGGAAAGGTCTACATTAGCTGGGGTGATAAGCAAGAGGTGAATTGTGTAGTTAAAAACAGCAAAATAAAGCATAGAAAGCTTGGATATATTGAGATTTTTGTTTTCTCCTTTTCTATCTTTTTTTCTTGTTTTTTTAAGTGCACATTATAATTTTCTTTGGAATAGTTTTAAAAAAATTTCATTCCAGGTTTAATCATTGAGCAGTACATAGAATAAAGCAAAAGTCACTCTGTATATTACATTTATACCTGGATTTAAGAGCACTCACGTACATGATCGAATTGAAGCTGTGCTTATGGAGTATGAAGACATCTCTGCTGTAAGAAAAAATAGTAAACACCATTTAAAACAACTCCTCCTTTGTCAATAGTACACCTGCTCACCTTCAAGAGATCACCTCCTACTCAAAGGGGCAGTTATTGCAATCCATGAAATGACTCCATATCAATGTGAAAATCACCACTGTGATACCTGAAAGATCAAAAAACCATTTTTTATCTAGTGGTAAGCAGCCCTGAGATGCAGGAACTAGCCATGTGGCAAATTTTAGGACATCCAAAGTTTGAGGGGATTCTGCATTAATTTGACTAAATACTTGAAAATGCTAAATAGAATAATTACTTAATCACAGAATATCTGCTCACAAAAGCAAAAGGCTATTGGAAGCAACATTAATAAAAATGATAGTCATGTCATACAACTTAATACATTTTTAGAGATGTTTTGGGAAGGAGGGGAGGGATAAGGATAGGTAATTGGGGGGCTCTTCGGGATAAATTTAATTTTCAGAATCTATATATATATTATATTATCTCGTTACAAGCTTGTGTGATTGTTCAACAAATAAATTTCTGAATTAAAAAAAGAAATAAAAAGAAAAATGATAGTGAGTTTTACTTGTGTTATATCACAGTATAATTTTTATACAATAAAATGTCACATCCCGAATAGCACAATGACTTTTTTCACCTGTATTCTTCCATGGAACTACCTCTTATTTAAAAACATAGAACATTTCCACCCACTCAGAAATAACTTTTATCTTATGCAGAACTGTGAATATTAAAGGAAGGAGTAGGACATATCCAAAATTAGAAAGAAAGCCAATGGGAGAGCATACTTCAGCTTACAAATATTTGATTTCCACATAATTTTCATATGCTTCTAATTGTGTAATGATGTTCTCCCACATAGCTCAAAGTGACTTAATGACTCTACACACTTTAATTCATTCAACTTTGCCTAAAAATGTCTGTTTTGTTTCAAACAAAAGAATGGTAGTTGCTGAAAGAACAGTTATCCATTTTTGCTCAGAACAACTATTTCTTCATTTGTTTGCCTCATTTCGCATACTTCTAAAGGTGTAGCTAAAAGTCGAGAGTATACTAGTGACACCTAGTGCTTAAACACTAAAAATGTCTGCATTTCAGAGAACATTTTTCTCACGGTTCGCTACTGTTAATCAAGTTCTTGTTTATGTGCAGAAAGTGACAATGATAATATAAGTGCTATTTCATGCTGTTAAAGACTAAATGGATAACCTTCCAACATAACCTCTTAACATAATTAAAGCAAACATATTTGACATTAACATTGTGCATTAAGAGCAAGAGCAGGGAATGAGAGGATCCCAGAATGAGAAGGCATATGTTTGAATTGCAATTTTATTATTCATAAGCAGATATGAATGCCAAAAATTTGCAGCATCCTGGAATAGTCCAGTTATTAGGAGCTAGTAGGTGACAAGGGGGCCAGAGATAGGTACCACTGACCATAATGAAAAAAGTCACAACTAAACATCATCATTTTTCATGAGTTGGTTGTGATATTTTTCATATCTTACATCAGAACCTGTAATATAATAGAGCCCAAAAGCCAGGCTTGCCATTTAAATCACATATTGCGGCACTGTGTTTCCTTACCCTGCATAGGAGGAAAAATCTTGGCACTCAGACCCAGGCTATATAGACCGTAACCTTTGTAGAATAATGGGAATAGTGCCAAGAAAATGTTTTGGTTTCTTGGCACTGCCCTACATCCAATCAAAAAAATTTCCCATCTGCCTGTCATTTCTGTTATTACCAGTTCAGAGATTCCATCTCCTTGATCTATCCAATCCTTGGTATATTCTTATAAGCTAACACATTGCGGATGAGTTGGCCACTAATCATTGGCTAGTGGTGGTACACCACAAGTGAGTCTGGGAGACAGAAGGAAAATATTGAAGGCAAGGAGAGGAATATGAAATTAAACCCCCCCCCAAAAAAAAACCACCATTTATGTTGCACACCTTGTCCAATGAGATCGTGAAGGTATGTAGTCACTTTCAGTCTTAGAATTGCCACCATTAGCAGATATTATTAAACATTAAGGATGTCTAGGATACTGGGCTGCCTACTAAAACACTGTGTAAAAACTGGGTCCTCTGCGTTGGCAGCTTCCACATCCCTAATTTCAACCATGAATTAAAATATTTGAAAAAATTACATCAAAAATACACAGACCTTCTGTAATTAATGCAACTATTTATATAAAATTCACATTATTTTACATAATATAAGCAAACTAGTGATTCTTCAAAGTGTACAAGAATATGTGTGGAAGTTATAATAAATATTTTTTATCAATACTGTCCCATTTTCTATAAGGGACTTCAGTATCTGCATATTTTGTTGTCTACAGAGATTACTAGAACCAATTCCACAGGAATACTGAGGGATAGTTCTGCACATGTGCACTTGTGTGTGTGTGCGTGTGTGATGTGCCAATGTTTCAAAGCTGAAAAGCATGTATGGTATATACTCAACACAATGACATTTATTAAGTAAAACTCTAGGCTTCCAATAAGAGTAGTATCCAGGCTAATATTGGAATGTTACCTCTCATTGATCTGATTTCATTTTTTTTTAAGAGAGAAGGACAGTGAGGGAGAGACAGAGAGAATCAATTTTTACTGAGTTTTTCACATGGCTTTCATTGCTCTGACACTTAGTTGCGTATGTGGGCGCTGGGGTTTGAACATGTACACAGGTACATGTGCATGCCGGGCAAGCACTGTAATCACTGAGCCACTGCTCCAACCCCCTCAATCTGATTTCTTAATGGAGAGTTTGAAAGTTACGCCCCCTAGTGGTGACCTGATGTTTTTTCCTTGAATTATTTAACAAATATTTACGTACAGCTCACTACATGCTATTCACTTTACACCAAACTATAAACATCAAGTCATTTAAGGTTTAAAGTATCACAAAGAGATCAGTATAATCATGCCATCTATCATGTAGATGATGATATTGGGCAAGAAGAGGGCAGACAGCTTGTCTAAGGTTACATAGCTTCTCAGAGCCTAGTTTTTCACCTCTCTGCAGTCTGGTTCCCAAATCTTTCCTCTTGACCACTACACCGGGGTCACCTACCATGCTGTTTTTCTCACGTCATTGACTCTTGAATCCACATACCCTTTGATCTGTTCAGCAAGCACATTCCTTTCAAAACACTGCCACCACTCTAGCCATACCTTCACCTGTGAGTGCTTATATTGGTGGAATCTTCTTTTCCTTCTCCCGGGAATTCACCTGGTGAAAGCTCCCTAGGCTGTGTTTTGGCCCCCTGCTCTCATCTCATTAAGCTCTCTCCCTGGGAGAGCTCTTCCTGTCTTTCTATCTAACACATACAAATTGTATCCTATTATCTTGTTATTTGCTTCCTCACCATTCAGTGTTGCACCTTCTGTCTCCAAATTATTTTTTGCAACCTCATACTGTATCTCAGCTCCCCTTTGCAAATATTCTGCCCCAAACATGTCCTGCAAACAAGGCTTGGTACTTGCTCCCCTGGACTCTGTGTTCTGGCCTCATGCTTGATCTTCATCAGCTGCTACCGTCTGCCCACAAAAATGCTAAGATATCTCTAGGGAGATGAAACAATCTCCAGGAAGTCTTTGCTGTGCCCATGGTGACCCCTCCAACTCTCCCTTCTCTGTTCCTGTAATTGCCTGCTCCCTGCACCTCTTGTTATGCTGGTAGTATCTTGCAGAGATTGAAAACACAGGCTCAGAAATTACAGACTGCTGAACCTACAGCCAAAAGCTTCAGGTCTTACCTGATCTGTAAACTCCATCTCATCAATAAGATAGGGATGATAATAGTAAAGTCAAGAAATAAATACCATGATGATGGAGTTAATTTCTTGATCGTTTAAGGTCATAGTTAAGATTAGAAATGCCTATCATGAAGAATTTAGCACACATTAACTACTGTTGTTTAGTTGTATCTAGAAATGTATAATATCTGTGGGAATAGTATATAATTCTATGGGGCTATCTAGCTCACTTCCATACCTTCACTCCCTGCAGTCTGCTCTCACCTGGCTCTTATTTATTTTACACACTCTATAGGATTTTCTGACCCTAATATCTGAACCAGATCTGAAATTGACTCAATTGATCAGACTTCCTCTCTGGATTTTCTGAGGTTGTCACTTGTCCTATGTTCAAATCACTTCTGCCTTTCATATTTTCCCGTTTATTACAGTTTGGATCTTAAATGTCCCTATAGGACATATGTTAAAAACTTAGGCCCTAACCTACAACACTACTGGGCAGTGTTGGAGCCTTCAAGAGGTGGGGCTTTTTAGGTCAATGGGGGCGTGACCTGGAAGAAGATTCTAGAACCCTGATCCCTTCCTTCCTCCCTTTCTTTTTTTTCTTAGCCATGAGGAGAGCCATTTTGATCCACCACATACTCTTAGCACAGTGTTACCACAGGTCCAAAGAAACAGGGTCAACCAATCATGGACTGAAACCTGCAAAACTGTGAGCCAAAATAAACCTTTTATCTTTATAAGCTTATTATCTCAGGTATTTGTTAAAGTGAAGGGAAGCTGACTAACGTAGCATGGATTCAACAGCTTCATTCTCCCTATTATCCTCCAATGTCATGACCCTTAGAAATCCACATTCTATAATGTCTTGGAGCCTACTCAACTAGATTTTTGGACTATTAAAAGAGGAACTATAAAATTTCCAAATGCTCTAAACGTATTTACATTCACTACATTGGTGATATAAAATAGAGATAATGGCTTATTATTAGCCAATTTTCAAAAAAGACACTTTTATCAGTGAAAGTTGACAGATACCTGTGAAAGCTGTACTTTAGTAGGTTCAAAAAGATAATCAGAATGTTTTATTTGGTTTGAAAAATAACTGAGAATGTTTACCTCTTACCAGCAATAGCACTTAAAAGAGACTCTATTTCATTAATGGAGAGAGGTTTATTTGCTTATGGCTCCTGGAAAGCAGGAATGTGATATTTATTCTCAGGGAATTGGAAAATTGATTTGACCCATTTAAGAGTGTAACAATGGATTCATAACTGTTTTCAAGGAGAACAAAATGAACACGCACATCAATTGATCAATAGCACATTTAAGAAGACAAAGGACTCACGATCAAAGAATTTAAAGACACTGCTGAAGAGCACTTTCTATTCAGAGAATTAAATCATAAAGTATTGCAGGGAGCACAAAACAAATCTATTGGGAAGTGTTTTATTTTTAACTTTGGGATGCCAAAAGGGAGGGACTTAAAACTCTTTGCTGTCAGTATGAAATCAACATCCCTATCCCAGTCAAAACCTCTGGGTCACTGAAAACATTCAATTTCATCCTGTGGTCAGTCCCTGATGTCTGTTTCAAGCAATTCTGGGTTCCCACAAAGTACATGCTCTTAGCCTTCTCTTGGGACAATCAAATTCATAGATGGAAAAATAAACCCCAGAAGCCCCTGATGGGAAGGACTTGTTTAGGAAGAGGCTGAGTGGCTGTTTTACAGTAAGTAGCATCCAGAAAAAAAACAGTAAGAAGTTTGGCACTCTTCTGGTTATTTGTAAAAGAAATACCAGCAACCTGGGAAAGAATCTCATCAGTCATTATGAGGAGTTTGTTCTGATTTATTCCAAGAAAATTCCAGTTTCAATGACTTTGGTTCTGATGTCTGGAAAACCAGAAGAGTAGGTGAAGAATGGGAGAAAAGCAAAATGTGTTAAAATTTCAAATCTGATTAGAGACTAAAGAAATTGGCCAATATTAGAAAGTAAATTACCTTTCTCATATTTACTTAACAATAAAAACAGGCAACATAAATATCGGTATATACATAATTAAGGAGAATTATTTGGAAAATATAAATTTTAGTAGAATTATCAAGTGCTTACTCTAGAACAATTTAAGTTATATAGATAGTAGTTGAAATGGCTATTTTAAAAGTTTATGCAAATGTAATGATAATTGTCAAGCTTTAGAAATATAATATAGAAAAAAATCTCTCCTTCAAAAGAAATAATTTAGATATGAATCCAGTAAAGCTATACTTGATTAAAAAACTGATTTTGGAAGATTTATTTTTCTAAAGTTAATAAGACTATAATCACTAACTTAGAATACAGAATATTATATCAAGGAATAGGATTATTAAGCATGGATTTCTCTAGCTAAGAAAATAAAAGTCTAAATATAATTCTCTTAGAAAATGACATCAACCTTCATAAACTATCTTCCACTCACTGTTGTGATTCATTTGTTTGCTCCACAATATTTGTCTCAATCAATCTATTCTTGAGGAAAGGGGTAGAGATTCCCAGTTATGCCTTGATTATTTTAACAGACTTTCTTTTTTAGAGCAGTTTTAGGTTTATAGCAAAAGTACAGAGGTTTCACATCTAGTCCTTGCCCACCCCATCTTCACTGTGTTAAAATCACCAAACCGGGATGGAGCAGTGGCTCAGTGGGTTCGATGCTTGCCCAGCATGAGCGAGTACACGGGTTCAAACCCCAGCACCCATGTACTCAACTAAGTGTCAGAGCATGAAAGCCATGTGAACAACTCAATAATTGATTCTCCCTCTCTGTCTTTGTCTCTGTCTCTCTCTCTCACTGTCCTTCTCTCTTTAAAAAATAAAATAAAATCACCAAACCACTAAATTATTCCTTGATTTTCATTTTTACTTTTTCCATAACAATCAATTTTGGGGGGCTATGAATTAACCAGCAATAATAAAAACCATATTTTTCAGCCCCTCTTGAAGCTGGGGGTGTCCATGTGATTTATATCTAACCATCACAATAGAAGAGAATGAGATTTATTGCAGCTCCGAGGAACCTTCCATAAGAGATAGAACAGTGCTTTCTCTTCAGCCCTTTTGCTTCTGGCTGTTTGGAGAACAGAAGCCCCCTTCGTCCCCAAGGTCAAAGTCATATATGGTACAGGAACAATATAGAAGGAACTTGGATCTTTGAAGATATGGAGCATAGCTACACTACCAGCCCTAAATTTGTTCCCACAAAAGAAAATTTGATATTATCCAAATCACCATTATTTGGTGTATTTAGATACCCGTTACCACAATTATTACAGACTAATATAAAGTAAAATCTCTGTATATGATCAAATATATATAAGATCTAACATTTGCTTACAGGATTCCTCCAATCTACTAAGGAGTTATGTGAACTGTAAACGTTGTACAGCTCAGCAAAAGAGGAGAAAAATCTCTCAGAGTGAAAAAAGGAAAACTTTATGGACAAGATGATAGAAAGCTCAGGTCAATGGCTGATATGAAGAGGGCAAGAACTTTTCCAACTAGTTTTGTTTTAAATGGGGATCCTGCTGCCATCTAATATTTTTAACTTGTTTAACTTTTAACTTTTTAATTTTTTATTTTTCTTGTTTTTTTTAAATCCTTTTGTGCTTTATGGTTATCACTGAATTTGGTGTTCATGGATGTACATATTTTTCTCTGTGTATGTAATGGTGGTTGGCTCCTACTGTCTCTGTGTCTTCTTGAACTCGACTGCTGCCTCTATAGCATTGGGCTCCAACCAGGAAAACATTTCATGATAGCAAAATAGCCCTCAGTTTCCATTGAGCAAAGAGAACCATGCCCCATACTAACCTCTTCTTCCCCTATACTCTGGCAATTCCTAAATATAAGCTGTTCTCTCTCTTCCTCACCCAAAGTCTTTACCCCACCTGAACCCCATTTCTATGTTTTCCTTATTCCTAATCAAAAAACCTACTCCCCACTAATCCCTTGTTCCTCTTTATTCTAAGTCAGGTGCTCTAATCTACCTCCCAATTCACCTACTGGACTTCCTAGTCATTTCTTCTCCCCACTTACAGAGGCCTGGCTAACTGAAGAAAGAGACATTTTTCAAAATGGGTACTTGCTTACTATCATAGTATATCGTGACAGCTCTCTCAAACAAAACTGCTCCTATAGGTAATGATCATCATCGTAACTGTTTTAGTTGAAGCTGTCTAGTATATGCACCTATAGACTCTCAAGTTCTCACTGATTGGACTGGTACCTATAGGTCTGAGCTCCACAATTAGCACCCCATCCCAACGAAGCAAAACCATAAAAAGCAACAATTACCCATACAAGAGTAATTCAGTCAATCTTCAAGACACACACCCCCTGTTTCTGAAAATGAGAAAGAGGGAAAATAACTCTCCTCTTCAACCTCACAGCTCCTCACCCAAGGGTTCCATGGTTGGGCCCCTACATGAAAACCAAAGAAATTGTATCAACATTATGATTAGTAACTCAATCACAGAATTGAAAGAAGAATCAAGAAAAGAGATCAGAGAACAATTTCAAGAAATGAGAGACAACTTTTATAAGGAAATAAGGGAGCAATTCCATGAGATGAAACATAAGCTTTATAAAGAATTAGAAACCCTGAAAAGAGATGTAGCAGAGCTATCAGAATTGAAAAACACAGTCAACCAAATCAGATCTTCACTGGAAGATACTATCACCAGAATAAACCCCACTGAAAATACAACCTCAGCTCTTGAAGAACATACATCAGATAATGAAGATAGGCTACGCAATGTCGAGTTCAAGGAGGATAGACAAGAGAACAAACTTACAATACATGACCAGAACTTCCAAAAAAAATTTGGCAAGATGAGGAGAAATAACGTGAGAGGCATTGGACTGGATGAAAACTCCAAACAGCAAACAAGAGGCATTAAGAATCTTTTAAGGGAAATCATAAATGAGAACTTCCCTTACTTTACAATTGACCCAGAATATCACATCCAAGATGCTTATAGAACACCAAACCTAATCAAATGAGAAACCAAGCCTAATCAAATAAGAAATTCATCAAGATATATCATATACAACGTGAATAACAGAGAGAGAATTTTAGAATTCTAAAAGCAGCTAGAGAGAAGCCCCAATCACATTCAAAGGCAAACCAATTAGGAACACTATGGCTTTTTCAGATCAAACAATGAAGGCCAGAAGAGCCTGGAACAATATTTTTCAAGCTTTGAAAAGCAGCAATATTCAGCCAAAAATAACATACCCTGTAAAATTCAGCTTTAAATGTGACAAGGAAATTAAATATTTCATTTCTAAACTCAAGTTAGCAAGATACATGAACACAAATCCTGCACTACAGAATATTCTCAAGGATATTCTTCATTCAGAAGAAAATGCTAATAATACCCTACACCCTTAAATAAGGGTGAGTCAATAACCACATTACACACCAAATGACTTCCAAGATGACTCAACATTCTGTAATAGTCACAAAGTCTGAGACTCAGGCTCTCATATCTATTCTAACTCTGAATGTGAATTGTCTCAGTGCCCCAATTAAAAGACACAGACTGGCTCACTGGATCAAAAAACAAAATCCAACAATATATTGTCTACAGGAGACACATTTAACACTCAGAAATAGACACATACTGAAAGTGAAAGGTTGGCAAAATATCTACCAGGCCTCCAGCCCAAAAAAACAAGCTGGCGTGGCAATCCTAATTTCTGATAAAATTAATTTCCAGCTAAAACTAGTCAGAAAGAACAAAAAGGGATATTTTATCATACTAAAAAGAACAGTTCCGCAAGAAGATATAACAATAATTAACATTTCTGCCCCCAATTACAACCTCCCCCAAATATATGGAAAAAATACTTAAGGACATTAATCCCCTCATTGATCTCAACACAATAATACTGGGGGACTTCAATACACCACTATGAACACTAGACAGATCACCAAAACAAAACAAAACAAAAAGACATCTCCAATCTGAACAACTCTATTAATCAATCGGGCTTAACAGACATCTACAGAATATTCCATCCTAAGTCAGCTGAATTTACCTTCTTCTCAGTGGCTCAAGGATCCTTTTCTAAAATAGACCACATCCTAGTTGACCGAGATAATCTTAACAAATACAAAAAAGTGAATATAATCCCATGTATTCTGTCAGACCACAATGCTATGATCTTAGCAATCAACATCAAGGGAAACAACAGAAACTACTCAAATACTTGGAAATTGAATAATTCCCTCTCTTTTTTTAAAAAATAAAGAGAGAGGGACAGTGAGAGAGACAGAGAAAGAGAGGAAAACTTTATTTAGTTTTTCACATGGCCTTAGTTGCTCCAAAACTCAGTTGTGTATGTGGTGCTGGGGTTTGAACCCGAGTCCTCATGCTTGCCAGGCAAGCACCGAAACTGCTGAGCCACCGCTCCAGCCCAAATAATTCCCTCTTAAACAAAGGATGGATAAAAGAGGCAATGAGAACAGAAATCAAGAAATTCTTGGAATTGAATGAGAATGAGGAAACAGCAGACCAAAGTCTCTGAGAGAGTATGAAGGCATTCTTAAGAGGTAAATTTATAGCACTGAGTGCATACATCAAAAATCTAGAAATAGCCCAGATAAATAGTTTTATGCTACAACTCAAACATCTGCAAAAAGAGGAACAATACAATACCAAAGCTAAAAGAAGACCGGACATAACTAAAATCAGAGCTGAAATCAAAAAAATTGAGAATAAAAAAGCAATACAAATTATTAACAAAACAAAGAGTTCATTCTTTGAAAAAATAAACAAGACTGAAAGACCCCTTGCCAACCTCACCAAAAGGAAGAACAAAGTGAAGCAAATCAACAAAATCAAAGACGAAAATGGATATATCACCACAGACTCAACCAAAATCCAGAAGATTATCAGAACCTATTTTGAAAATTTACACTCTGCCAAGTTTGATAATCTGGAGGATATGGACAGGTACTTGGACATATATGACATCCCCTCATTAACACAGGAGGACATTGAAAATCTAAACCAACATATCGCAGATAGTGAAATTGAAACTGCAAACAAAGCTGTTCCCAAAAAGAAAAGCCCAGGTCCAGATGGATATATGGCAAATTCTACCAAACTTTCACAGAAGAGTTAACACTAATCCTCTACAAGCTCTTCCATGAAATTGATAGGGTGGGAGCACTCCCAAATACTTTTTATGAAGCAAATATTACACTGATACCAAAATCCATCAAAGACATGTCAAGAAAAGAAAACTACAGACCAATTTCCCTGATGAGCATAGATGCAAAGACCTTGATAAAATTCTAACTAATCAGATTGAAAAGTACATTCAAAAGATAATACATCATGATCAAGTGGGGTTCATTCCAGGAAAACAAGGCTGGTTGAACATACGCAAATCAATATATGTAATTCACCACATAAACAGAATTAAAAACAAAAATCATATAATCATTTCAATTGACCCAGTGGTGTTGATAAAATTCAACACCACTTTATGTTCAAAACTCTGGAGAAGATAGGGATTAAGGGACAATATTTTAACTACATAAGATCCATTTATGACAGACCCGTAGCCAACATTATCCTCAATGGAGAAAGGCTGAAAGCATTTCCACTGAATTCTGGAATAAGGCAAAGTTGTCCACTTTCACCCTCTTGTTCAATATAGTCCTTGAAAACCCTTTCCAGAGCTATCAGGCAAGACAAAGAAATCAAAGGAATTCATCTAGGAAAAGAGGAAGAAGTTAAGTTGTCTCTATTTGCTGATGACATGATTCTATGCCTAGAAGACCCAATAAGCTCAACCAGAAAACTTCTAGAGCTTATAGGCGATTTCAGCAAAGTGACTGGCTATAAGGTCAATACCAGTAAATCACTAGCTTTCCTTTACTCCAGCAACACATCTGCAGAAGAAGAAATCAGGAAATCTCTCCCATTCACCATCTCCTCCAAAAAAATGAAATGCTTGGGCATCAACCTTAAAAAGGATATTAAGGACCTCTACAATGAAAACAACCAAACAGTGAAAAAAGAAACTGCAGAAGACCTGAGTAGATGGCAAATCATTTCATGCTCATGGTCAAGCAGAATTAGTATAATCAAAATGGCCATTCTACCCAAAGCCCTATACAGATTTAATGCAATCCCCATCAAGATACCAATATCATTCTTCATGGATATAGAAAAAGCAATTCTCAAGTTTGTATGGAATAACAGAAGACCCAGATTAGCCAAAACATTACTCTACAGGAAGGAAGAATTAGGGGGTATCTCAATCCCTGACCTCAAATTATACTACAGGGCCATAGTAGCAAAAAGAGCATGTTATCGGTATCAAAACAGAACTGAAACACAATGGAATAGAATAGAAGATTCTGAGATGAACCCCCATATCTTTAACTATTTGATATTTGATAAAGGGGGCAAAAGCATAGTGTGGAAGAAAGATAGCCTGTTCAACAAATGGTGTTGGACAAACTGGACAGCCATGTGTAGACAACTGAAGCTGGAACCTCACCTTTCACCCTGCACAGAAATTAAATCAAAATGGTTCAAATATCTGGATATTGAGCCAGCAACTTTAAATTTACTGGAAAAAGAAGTAGAATCAAAACTACAGGACATAGGGGTTGGCACCACCTTCCTTAACAAACCTGCATGGTGCAAGCAGTAAAGTCAAGAATAAATGAATGGAATGCAATTAAACTAAAAAAACTTGTGCACAGCTAAAGTATTAGTCAAGAGAGACCCAACAGAATGGGAGAAAATCTTTGCCTGCTACACTTTGGACAGAGGGTTTATATCCAGAATATACAAAGAACTAAAAAATCTAAACAACAAAATCACAAATAATCAATCAATAAATGGGCTATGGACCTAAAAAGAAACTTCTCATCAGCAGAAGTTCAGAAAGCCCATAAATATATGAGAAAATGCTCTATATCATTAGCTATAAGGAAAATGCAAATCAAAACTTCAATGAAATTACACCTCACACCTGTTAGTGTGACAAAAATGAAGAATACAAACAACAACAAATGCTGGAGGGGCTGTAGGAAAAGAGGAACACTGTCACATTGCTTGTGGGACTGCAAACTGGTTCAGCCACTCTGAAAAGCAGTGTGGAGAGTCCTCAAAAAATTAGGGCTGGAACCACCTTATGATCCAGCTATTACACTTCTGGGTATTTTCCCAAAAGAGTTAGAATCATCATTTTATAGAGATATGACTTATCAATATTTATAGCAGCTCAATTTACTATAGGTAGACTATGGAACCAATCCAGATGCTCCTCACTCGACGAGTGGATTCAAAATCTTTGTTACATATATACAATAGAATACTACTCAGCCATTAGAGAAAACGATATTATGGCTTTTGAAGCCAAATGGATGGAGATGGAGATGGAAAAAATTATGCTAAATTAAATATCCCAATCTCAGAAAATCAAGGGCCAAATGTTTTCTCTCATTTGTGGAAGCTAGAATACATCTGAAAACAATATGTTAGATAGCTAAGCTAATAATAACCTCAAAATGTATGAACTTTTACTCAAACAGGGGGATCATTGCCTAGGATACCTGGAGATGATGTAGGGAGGTGGGTAGGGAGGGGGGAGGGATTAGGAAGGATATCTAGGAGACTGGAGGGAGGGAATATGGGGTAATCATCTCAGAAGGAGATCTCTGACCTCCACGAAAAGTCCATTAAACACAGAGGTTCTTTTGGGGGAAACATAGAACCATGGGGAACCCAAGGGGGGCATCCATGACATGGCATCAGCCTTGGCTCACTATGTAAATATACATTTTTTTCTTGATTGTTTGATAATGATTCCCCCTCAATTGTAACTCCATATTCGACTAATTTAAAAAAAAAAAGAGAACCAAGGCAATATTTCAGGTGGTGATAGTGAATGGTACAGGAGCAGAAGGCTAGGTATTGTCTACTTAGCTGTAGGCAGCAGAAAAAAATTGTTAGGAGATAGATGTGGTCTAATTCAGGTTTACTGAGAGCAAGGGAGAAATAAGTTTAGAAGGAGGAGCTGTTGCTCAGATCCTCCTTTCCCTTTTCTCTTGTGAATGTAGACTTGTATCACCAGGAGCATTCTAGGATTGTGCATAGCGACTTGAAGAGCTCAGGAGGCATCTTTTTAGTGGTTGCCTGGGATTGGGGGATGGAGAAGGGAGAGTGAATGCTATTGAGTAGGGGGAATTCTTTCTGGAGTGATAAAAGTGATTTAAAATTAGCATGAAGGTTGTACAACATAGTAAATATACTGAGAACCACTGAATTGTGTACTTTGAAAGGGCATGTTATTACAAATGAATTATACTTTAATGCAGCTACTTTTTAGAAAAAGTTATCTTGGCCTTAATATAACTTTAAATTACACTACATATACACAGTCTTATTTTCAAATCAACACAACTATTCTTACATCCCACTATGTTAAAAAACATAGTGGAGTTCTCATTTAACTTCTGTCTGTTTTCTCGGAGACTTGATTCAACTTTTAGTAATTATCTTTCTCTCCTACTCCCTTATACTATATTTTTGTCTTTTGTTTAGTGAATGTTGGTTTAACAGTTTGAAAAATTAGTAACTTAAACCTTGATTTAACATTTTTAATCCAAATAAACTGGTATAAATATTACAGCAAAAGTGGTCGATAATAATGGACAGTGAGGATGACTTGGGTGGACCTCCATGTCTTGGGGACTTTGCCGTCTCCCACCACTGGTACACAGTTTGGGGAGTCTTCATGCACCTTTAAAGGAGAGCCAAGATAAACAGTAAAAATAGAACAAAACAAAAGAGACTTTTTCCTTCAAAATTGGTTGTTGGTAATCAGAAAGACCCGCAACCAATTGTTTGTTTCACTTAGATTCTCAGTTTCTATAGAACGAGAAAGTTGCCATTCAAGGAAGTTCATGACTTAAAAGAGAATAAAATTACTATCACAGATTATAGCTGGTAGGATGCAGTGGAGAAGGTTCTTGTTGTCTACATGAATGGCACCAATCTATAATGGACAGTTAGTTAATTATGATTGACATTAACATAATACTGAGAGCCTGTCCTCCTGGTTAAATACAGCAACCTTGAAGACTGTGTTGAATTTACCTTTGTTTTGGTTGAGATGCATCTGCAACACTTTTCTAGCATAAGAACAACAGCAATGTGAGTGTACATCCCAGTTGTTCATAATGAGGGGTGTGTGTATACACATGTGAACATGCTAAGTGTTCAAAATGGTCCTTGTTGTCTAAAACAATCCTTCTTTTGAATTGTGTCCCCTCCAACTTTAGAATTGGATAATATCTTTGTAGTCCCATCACACTATAGGAGTAATATATCTTCATGAATTTATCAGTTGTTTCTCTTTATGGGGTCAGAATTTTTATGATTCTTTAGGATTCACCACTAGGCTTTCTTCTACTCTACTCTTTCTTTGTAAACAATTTCATCTACTCCCTGTGGCTTTAATTATTATCTAAGGATCAACAATGCCAAGTTTTTTTTTGTTTTTGATTTTGATTTTTATCCAGTCCTGACCTCTGTGTGTGTTTGAAAAGGATATGTATTAATGTCACTCATCATCTGCATTTGACACCTCAAAGACCCCCAAAACCTAACATATCCAAAACAATCAAGCTCATGACTTCCATGCTGAGCTTCTTTCTGTACTTTCCCTCACTCTCTCTCATGACCCAAGACTAGGACTTTTTCTTTGTTCCTCCTATCCCTCATTCCCACAATCCTCTTTGTTCTACTTCTGAAATATCCTCAAATCCATTTCTTCTGTCTCCCTCCATTGTCCCATAGTGCCAGCCACCATCATTTCTCACTCAGAATCCTTAGAAAGCCTCCCCAATGATTGACCTGTATCCATTTTTGCTGTCTTCCAGTTCATTCTCCAAAATGTAGCCAGAGTATTGATTTTAGAGAGCAAGATCTTGTCAAGTCTCCTCCTGGTTAAATAAAGTTCAGCAGTTTCCCACTTCTCTTGGGATAGAAAAGACGAAGTCCATAATCCTTAACATGTCCCTTGAGGTTTCTGCACAATCAGGCTGCCTCCCATCTCTTCTGCTTTGGCTGACTCTTCTCTCTATACTCCAGTATTACCAGCCTTTAAAAGCTCCCCTGATGGGCCATTCTATTTCTTACACCAGGACTTCCATTATGCTGTCATCTTTTCCCCTCTCTCCCACTTACTCAGCCTTTACTTACCTAATGCCTCCTTTATGGTCAACACAAATTTCATTTCTTTAGGGAAGTATCTCTGGATTCCCCAGAACAATTTCCTCTGACATGATTCCACAGAACATTTCTCCTGCACAGAACTCAATAAAATTGTTCAATGACTCTCTTCCCTACCAGGCTGCAATCTGTCTTGTTCAATGCTGTGTATCTAGCAACCAGCACATTTCCAGGAAAGAAAAGTTGAATGCACGAATAAATGTTTTATTGGTTTTTTTCTTTTCCCCTACTGGCAGAGCAGCAGTTATCAAATGTGAGTTCAGCTCAAGTTTATCAGATTAGCAGAAATCAAGGTATGAAGGATAAGTAACACAAGAGATAAGTGGGGTTCTTATTGCTCGTTGTAGTTGTTGTTGTGTGTGTGTGAGAAAAAGTAACTATTAGAAATCTAAAGTGCTATATTGAGAAGACACAAGTGTGCAATTCATACCTGAAAAAGTGAAGTAGAAGAGGACACTAAGGGAAACACACACACACACACACACACACACACACACACAGAAATCAACTTGCCATCAACCTGGAAATAACTTGGAGTTTGAAATCAGTAAGACCTGAATCTGAATCCCAACTCTGCCATTTATAGACCAATTAGTTATTCTTTCTGAGTCTCTATCACCTTGCTGTGATTTGGGATAATAATGTATCATGTAAAGAGCATGAGAATTATTTTTTTAGTGACAGGATAATTATTAACCAAATTGTTAATTTACCTCTCTTGCTAATGCCAGGAGGGCATATTTTCCTCTTACATTTATTCTTCTGTTCATCAAACAGTAAAATGTATGGCAAATATTGAACATCAAGGTCCAACCCGAATATACATGTAGTTCGAGTGCCTTATTTGTTGTTGCTGTTGTTATTGTTTTTTTTTTTTAATTGGTACCAGGGATTGAACCCAGCGGTGCTTAGCCATATTCCCAGTGCTATTTATTTATTTAATCTTGAGACAGGGTCTCACTACATTGCCTAGGGCCTTTCTAAGTTTCAGAGACTGTCCTTCAGCTTGCAATTCTCCTGCCTCAGCCTCCTAAGCCACTGTGACTATAGTCATGCACCACTGTGCCCAGCTAGAGTGCTTTTGTTTATACAAGGAACTAACTGGTCAAAACAGTATCAAGAGAGTTAGAAATACAGTTGGCACTCGATATATAAGAGTTCTGTGTCTGGGGATTCAAACAATTAAAGATCAATCAAAATTACTAAAAAAACTTTATTGGACATGCACAGTTTTCTTGCTGTTGTCCTCTAAACAATAGAGTATAAGAATTGTTTGTATAGCATTTGCATTGTACTAGGTAATATACAGATGGTTTAAGGATTACTGGAGAATGTGCACAGGGTATATGCAAATATTATGCAATTTTATACAAAAGACTTAAGGATATGTGAAGTTTGGTATTCGTGAGGGGTCCTGGAACAAATCCTGTATGGACATCAAGGGACAACTGTGTAGACAGAGTAGATGAAACAGCAAAAACATTAGTAGAGACAGGAAAATGCCACGAACTTCAGGCTTCTGAATCTAAGAAAGCAATAAAAGCCCTGGAACAGATTTACTCAGGCAGAATTGTGGTACATGGAGCATAGAGGGAGAGGCTGCCTGAGGAAAGAGCTACTGTCCATTGAAGATGCCACTCAATACAGAAAGAGGGGACAAATACTCCTGACTTCTCTCTTCCTTCCTCCTCCCAACCTCCTGAGAAAGTTCCCATTGGCCACACCTACCTGAAGGCAGGGGGCAGGGACTCCTGGGAATTGTAGTTTGCAGAGCCAGCCCTCTGAACCTCAGAAAGGGGTTGGGAGGAAGAAAGCAGGGAGTGGATCTGAAGAAACAGGCAAATGCCTGGCACAAATGGCAATGGGTAATCAAAGTGATTTCGAAGAACTCTTTTAGGGCAGAACTCCATCAGACCAACAGAGGGAAGACTACAAATAACAGTAATTTCACCCTTTGTGTTTTACAAAACATTTCAAACAGTAATATGGGGTAATGGAAAGAAAAAAATTGGAAGGAAATCACCTTGAAGTGCAAACAATTTAAAACACTAAATAAATGTAAACAAAGGAAGCAAGTCACTATAATCTTCTTTCTGCTTCTTCCCCCAAATAAATAATCATTGTTATCAAATTTGTGAAAGTCCTCTAGAAATTGTAGATTTGTATAGCTGTCCCTGGGTATTTATGGACAATGGGTTCCAGAATCTTTGTAAATATCAAAATTCACAGATGCCCCAGTCCTTCAAATAAAATGGTGTAGTGTTTGTACATAACCTACACAATCCTCCCATACACTAAAAATCATCTCCAGATTACTTATAACACCTAGAGCAATGTAAATACTATGTAAGTAGTTGTTATACTCTATTTTCTAGGGAATAATGACAAGAAAAATAAGCCTGTATATACTTGGTACTGACACAAGCATCAGAGGCCAATAAACAGTACACAATCCAGCCATGAGAGGAAACGATGCTCATGCCAGAGTACTAATGACAGACAGGGGACCTGAAACAGCAGGAACTACAACAGGGTGTGCCTACACATCATTTTATTTGTGAGTACATATTTTTAATTTCAGGTTGTTGAAATCTGAAAATGTAAAACATACAGATGTGGAGGGCCAACTGCACATAGAGATACACCTTGTTTTAAAACACCAAAATGCTATCCCTATTGTTTCAAAACTTTTTTCCACTTCAAAATACATCTTTGTCATCTTCCCATAACACATATGCAAATTTTTCTTAGTATCTTTAATAACTGCAAAGTATCATACTATATGCTTAGATCATAATTCATTTAACCAATTCCCATTGGGGAGACATTTATAGTGTTTCTAACTCTATTCTACTATAAATAGGGTTGGAAAGAATATATTTGTATAAATACCTTCAGGATAAAGTTCTAAAGGTAGAATTTCTGGGTCAGAGGGTAAGATGTTATAAATTTTAATAAGCATTCCAAAATTTGCTTCAATTTGCATTCTTATGGAAAGAGGAAAGTGGGTTTTTTATAACCCCCTGATCATCTGAAACACACCATCATATAAAAACGCATTCATCATTATTATTTTCAAGTTTTTATTGGTTTCTTTAACATTTTAAAGAATGCTTTGGCAGGTTATATTTTTCTCTAAACTGCTAACACCTGTCCTATGCCAACATTTTTCTCAGGTGATTTTAAAAAATCTGCTTATTATCTTGTAAAATATAATAAAGCTTATCTCCAGTTGACAGGTGCTGCAGATCTTTTGCTTATTTGTCTTTAGAATTCTGGATTTTCATGCCTTTTACCATGCAGAAATTTGCCACTTACAAATGATTAATACTTACACAACTCAGTTAAGTGGAATTGGTCTCTAATTAATTTATTTATTTGAAAATAGAGAATAATAATATGTTCCTCATGTTTGTTTTAAGGATCTGAGATTACATGTAAAATTTTCTCCATCAAGAACCTAAGAGTAGCCGCATATATTGTTAAATATGCCTTCCTGTTTCTGTCTCTCATTGGAAATGTATAACAACTTTCTGAAGTGAGCTGGCAGATCTTAACAAGTTCATTTTATGGATTAAAAAGCTGAGGCTTGGAATGTGTTACTGAATTTATTACAGTCAGACAACTAGAAAGATTTAGAGATTCAATTCTTGGTCTGTATGAGAAATAAGTGCACTTACCCATTGACCATTCTGCTTTCTTATGGTTGAATGTTGAGGCCAAAAAGAGAGACAGTTCTCTATTCATGAAAAGCAAAGTCTTTCCCAGGTCTATGGTGAGAGGCAGTTGAGATGGAAGCAAAATCCTCTTTAAATTACTTTCAAATTCAGCAACTCGGGAGGCTGAGGCAGGAGGATTGCAAGTTCAAAGGCAGCCTCAGCAACGTAGGCCCTAAGCAATTTAGCAAGACCCTATCTCAAAATAAAATATAAAAAATGGCTGGGGATGTAACTCAGTGTTTAAGCACCCCTGGGTTCAATCCCCAGTACAAAAAAAAAAGTTAGTTTCACTTTAAATAAGAGAAAAGAATATATAATCATGGTGGCAAATGGGGGAAATGATAGTTATGAGCTCTCTAAAAATGTGTTTTATACATCATCTTGCATTCAGGTACAAGGTACTGCATAAAATAATAGCCTGATCTTCATACATACAAAAGGATAATTATTTATTGTACATAAATCTTTTTACACATAAATATAACAAAAAACCATGATATTTGAATATGAAGAAAAAGATAGTTTTCCTAAACCATGTTGGAATATTCAATAATAATTTCACAGCTTTTCATCTGCTATTCTGGAAAAGATAACTGTGACATGAAAGAAAATTTAACAATGAAAGTTGATCGTGTAGAAAAAGTAAAAAGTATAAATAAAAATGGAAATGCCCCAGCACAGAGGCCGTTATCAGGAAGAGAGATGAAAGTCTAGCCATTTCAAATATCCTAGGGACTCCAGTTGCTCTAACAAAATGGAAATGCTTCCAAACACTCATACTTAGAGAGATTATTTCAAAGTTTATACTAATGCAAAGAAAGAAGCAGGAAAGGGAGCCAAAATCAGATGAGATTAATAGCTTGTTCATCACTTCTGAACTAAACATTATTCCACAATAACATTAGAAGGTCAGCCCTGTGGGTCTTCACTGGAGAGAAACACAACTGTTTGAGTATTTGGAAGGCAGGGTGATGTATAATTCATGCCAATAAGAGAGGAACCACTGCATCAGGCATGATGTTGGTTCTCATAATGTCTTTGGGGAGATGACAGGACATCTCCATCCTTATCCATTAACACTGAACCATCCAGAGAAGCACTTCCCTGAAATTTACATTTCCATCCTACATTTTACATTTTTAAACTATAGCTAGATATTTTTTAATTGGTGCATTATAGTTGTACATAGAGATGGGTTGTTGTCACATATTCATAGATGCACACAATATAACAATATAATTTGGCCAACATCCCCCACCAGCACTCTCCCACCTCCCTTTCCTATCCCTGGCCCCTTGTCTCTCCTTCTAGGGTATATATTTATTCTAATATATCCAAATATAGTGACATAATTCTTGTGCCTATGAAGAACAATTTTTATATATGTGACAATAATATATACAATGACATACTTACAAAAGCTTGTAGTGTACATTTTTAACTCTGTTCCTGCATATCCTCTTCCCCTCCCTTCCTCATGCCCCCTGCTCTTTCCTTATTTTAAGTGACTCATTGAAAAAATATGGGACACTTAATGAATTTGTGTGTTATTCTTGCACAGGGGCCTTGCTGATCTTCTCTGTATCATTCCAAATTTAGTATATGTGCTGCCAAGGTGAGCACATCAGAGATTTTAAAAATCATATATAATGGAAAGTAAATTCTAAACAGTAGGAGTCGTGTAGTACATCAAGGAACGTGTTAATACATTTTAGAAATACATTTCTCTGGGCAAATATCATCCTGTCTTTGCCAAGAGACAAGACTACCAGTAAGGTAGGGTGAGTTGTGTCCTGGCTTTGACCTGGATGTTACTGAGAGGTGTTGAATGGGAGCTAGTCGTTCTGTATGAGTACAGAACCCAGACCCCAAAAGTTTTTCCTTCTACTTCTTTATTATGCTTCTGCAGGATCCAGAGACCTTCTGTCTTGGAAGGGATCCTTTGTGAATGGGACTGCTGAAAGGAAGGTTGTTCACATAAAATAAGACTGAGGGCAAAAATCTCAGGCTGTAGATGGCAATCCTTGTCACTGGATGTCAAACTATCAAAGAACATTGGAAAAGTCATTCTTTGATGCCAATGAAAACCATATTTAACTTGCCATCTTGATATAGATTGAGACTTTTATCTAAAATTCTTTGGACTAGAAATGCTTCAGATTTTAGAATATTTGATTATGCATAGTGAAATGTCTTGGGGATGTGAACCAAGTATGAACACAAAAGTCATTTATGCTTCACATACCCCTTCTATATATGATGATGGTAATTTTGCATACTGTAGTGCACTTTTTACTGTCATTCATCATGAGTCAGATATGAAATTTTGCACTTAAGACATCATCTGAATACTCAGAAAGTTTCAGAGTTTGGAGCATTTTAGATATTTGAGTTTTGGATTAGGGATGCTCATCCTGTACAATGTTCCAGACTCCTCTGAATGGAAATGTGAAGGCTGCAGTGATTTCTTGGTGTTCATGCAGTTTCTATTAACAGACTGTTGTTGCTCAAGTGGGTATGAGACAGTTCCCGGATGCAGTGTTCCTCCAATCAGTTGATCATCAGTCTAGCTCTCCATTTGTACAACCATGGCCTTCTGTCTTCCAATGTGGCCTTCTGTCTTCCCCCTTCTTCTGCCAGACTCTTCATTGTAACTATGTTCAGGACAGCTAGTATCTTTGGATGTTTTTTCAAAATCAGCTTTTCAGCCCTGAAAACAGGTACTGGGTAAAAAAGCAGATATTCTTTATTTTTAATTTATATTTCCCCAAAGTTCTTTTCACTAAAGCTGTAGCTATAGGATGTGGAATTTACAAAATGAAATAGGGCCTTGAAGATCACGTGAAACAGAAAAATACACGAACTGGAAATACAATGGCTAATAGTTTAAAAAGAAAACATTATCTTTATTAATGTCCATTTTAAGTACTTAGTACTATTTTGGGGATTAAAACTTAGAGAACTACAGACTACAAATACAGATCCTTTTAGTTTAGCTTTGAGCAACAGATTCTACTTTTAAAGTGGCATATAATCAACATCATTCTGTTAACTGTCAGAAAGAGTTGGATGGAACCAGTTCTGTCATGTGATTTTTGTGACAATATGGCAGGAAGAGAAGACAGGACCAGAGTCTGGATGCATTGTGCTTTTGAAATGAAAAAGGAAGATTGTCTGTAATAGGTATGTTCACCAGAGAGCAGTCACAATGCCTGGTTGGTTCTCAGGTCTTTGATAGTTCTTGACTATATCTAATTCTCCCACTGAGTTCCTCTCTCAGGCTCATAGATTAATATTAACTCGGGCTGCAATGCAGCGGATTTCTCTTATTGAGAGGGAGCTATTTTGATCTGTGCACTTTATCATTAAAAGGTTTCCTGAAAGCCTATCCTGCAGCATTTCTATGGAAATCATGTTCTATAGAATCCTAGTATCCAGTGAGATATAAAAAAAAGTGTTGCATAGATAAAAGGGATCTATAGTCAAGCTACTCAGGGATATTCTGCAAACTTTACCTCTTATCATAAAGATTCAGAATTCAATTAACATATAAAAGGTTCAGAGAAAATCTACATAAAAGAAATCTGTCTAACTGTGATAAACCTCAGTCTTTCTCAAATTTTGTAAACACAATCTCGATTTTATTCATCTAGTATCAGTGAATATCACACAAATCACATTTTGAAAAAGGCTGCTGTGTACACATGGCATAATTTATTCAGCTATTTGATTCTATACATCCCTTCCCATAAAGACAGAAAACATTTCCAATTAGGACCAAAATCATAAAATATTCAGAAGCATAGAAACACTTTTTTAATTGTGCAAACTTTTCTACATCCTAAACTCAAGTTATCCTTGAACATTCTGGACTGCTAAAATTTGAAAATTGTAACACTTTTAAAATTTATTTGCATGGTCATTGCTTTTATTATATTGACTTTCTTAAGGTACAAAGATTAAAGAAGTCTATTCAGTAAGTCAAGGTCATATAGAATTGGGCTGCCTGGTACCTTGTGCTAAAAGCAAGATGGTAAGGAAAGTGAAGATTGAAGTTTAAGGGCAAGACAAGCCATTGGACAAATCAAGCAGGTCTTCACAGGCACCCAACACCCAGCCACTGGAAAGCAAGTTAAAAAAAATAGATCAAATTCCAGAATCCTAGAAAAATATTAACCCTAGAACATTAGGCAAGGTAGGAGAAAAGGTAGATAAACAAAAACAATGCATCTTAGTAACAAAGCACTTGCCTCAAATGTCTAATATAATACATAACACTAATAAATACTTTTTTTATTAGAACAGGTGACAATTGTAGGCAAGGCTATGCCAAAGTCTGAGGGCTATATCTGTTAAATAGTTCTTTTGAATAGAGGTGAAAAAAGAAATAAAAATGTAACAATGAATCCAACTACAATATATAATTTAATGCACCAATAAAAGTTTTAAAGCATTAAAAAATCACAAAGGAAGGAAGGAAGGAAAGATGGATTAAAGACAAAGATAATAATCATCTGATAAGGCAAGAACCATCTGACTGCTCACCCAAGTTTGGAGAAAGAAGAATTTGATTATTGTGTATGGTGTGATCATCATTTGAATCACCATTTGTAATCATAATCCAAATTTTACCTTTTCATTTATAAAACATAATAGAGTATATGATAGAAATAGCCATATCATTGAACTGGCCAAGCATGCCCTTCATATACATGTGCTTTATGAGAGATGACAAATCAAATATTAACATGCTAATAAATGCTAAATGTCAACAAATATAAAAGTCAGTAAATGTGAAGAACCAAATTTGAATTGACATCATTGTGCACATGAATTTAATATAAAACATGATGAATTTGTTACATTTTTAAATGTAGCATGATTGATTTCAATGAATTAAATGATAACATGGTTTTTTAAATTTTCTTTTTGTTTTAGTAAAGATTTTATAAATCATTTGATTGTAATGACTATCAACACAAACTAAGAAAGTACTTACTCTTTTAGAGGTTTTACATCAACCTGGGAGAATGTATAGAATACTATTTGACAGCTATTGATCATAAGGTCTCTTTTAATTAATCACTTCATATATAGAGGGTTATGGAAAGATGATTGAGGTCAACATGATTCCAGATGTAATAATAGGATTAACATATGGAAATAATGCCATAGTCTCTCAGAATAAAGAGAATGTGGTCAAACGTATGGATTCACGTAGAAATGACAGCCTTCAAGAGGAAGAGATCAAATTCAACCAGAAAGCACTCCATGAATTGAGGATATACTAGCTGCCAATCAATACATGAAGTACTTTCTCATTGAACTTGACATTGTTTCTGTCAAGGTTTGTCAGGAAGACAGGCCATTCCATGCATTCTAGGAATAAAGGACCTTTACACAAGGAAAGTGGCTTTGAAACTGATGGAAGGGCTAGGGAAGGCAATGTTGGGAAGCCACCCAGGAGAGCTCAGCCTGAGCTATATAGAGATTGACTCTCATGACCAGATGGAAGATGCAGAGAATCTCTCCTTGGCCCACCTCTTTGTCTGCAGCTGATTTCACAGATTAATAACCATACCTTCTCTTCTACCTCTGAGATTTTATTGTAGAACTACTCATTGTCAAATCCTGAGCCAGAGCCTTGTGAGGAAAGGGATTCTGGGGAAGACAATCCTTGCTTTAGAGAAAGGTGGTAGTGATGCAGAACAGATGCTGATCTAGCACGACTACAAAACTGAAGACCCTAAGAAGAAAGGATGAAATAAATAATTTGTATGTTTAGACCAGGAAAGACAATGAGAAATTGTCCAAAAATTCTTGGCTTTTCATGAAACCAGGTTAAAATTCTAAGCTGATTTTGTTTGTAGTCAACTATTGTCACAAGAACAGCAAACATCTCCAATATTTCAGTGACTATGATTACAGAAATTATGTCTTCCCAATGTGCCTGCAGGTCAATAAGGGCCACTCTGTTGATCTCCACTGGGCCTGGCTCCAGGACAGTGTTTAGATTCAAGTCTGCTCCACAAAGCTGTAATTCTTTTTAAAGATAGAGAAAGTGAGAGAGAGAGAGAGGAAGAGAGAGAAAGAGAGAGAGAGAATCAATTTGATTTATATTTTCATCTGCTCTTTGTTTCTCTGGCACTTAGTTGTGTATGTGGTGCTGGGGTTTGAACTTGGTTCCTTGTGCATGCGAGGCAAGCACTCCAACCAGTGAGTCTCCACTCCAGCCCTCAAAGCTATAATTTTAAAGAGCTATCTGTGATATTTGGTCTTCCAAAGATGTATATTTCTTACTCCCCAGAATCTATAAAAGTTAGGTTACATGGGACGAGGGAATTAAGGTTGCAGATGAAATTATGGTGGTAAATTAAGTAACTTTGAGACTAGATTATCTTGAATTCTCCTGGATTAACCAGCTGGCCCCATTGTAGTCACTGTGAACTTAAAAGTGGAAAGTGGAAGCAAAGCCTATCTGTCATCCCACAGGGGAACTCACAACAGGTGTACAACAAAACTGAACCAGGTGAGAGGATGTTTACCACAGCACAGTTAAACGTTGCAGAGTAATGACTCATGGGTGGGAGAATGAAATATAAAATGTAACACAAGCATGATGTAGCCCATGTCATGTACTATGCAGTAGTAAAAAAAAACTAAGTTAAATTTGCATACAGACACATGGATACAGAACAGACACATGTTGGGCAGGATGAAAGGAAAAGAATGAGAGATCCCAAAACACAACACCATCTATGCAAAATAAAATGCCCACAGAACACTGTGTATTTTTGAAGCATCTGTGATTACCTAAGTTAACCTGTAGAAGGTAGATTATGAGCACATGTTTTAAATGCACTAATGGGTGGAAAGGTCAAGCAATGGGATTAAGAAAATTAGACCAAGGGGAAAAACATGAGATTTTTAAAAAGAGAGACCCTCACAGACAGATGATGACAGCAGTAATTCATAAACTAAGAAGTGTTAGCTAAAGGGAATTACTCACACCCAGTCTTTAGAAAGCGAAGTTTCAGAAAGCAATTGGGTTTCTACCTTATAATCCTTTCTTTCTATTAAGTTTTATATTTGCTAGGAGAGAGAAGTGCTTGCTAGCCTTCCTTAATAGCATGCCATATAGATAGATAGGTAGGTAGACATATAGATACATATAGATTTTATTTATCTATATAAACAGATATAAAATATATCTAAACCTATGCCTATATACAAATATGAAAGAGAGTGACTTTTGCAATAGCTATTTCATTTTTCTCCTTAACTATTCTTAGTAACTAAGGTTGCTTAGAGCCATTTGACCTCAAGGGTTAAGTTTTAAAGCTATTTTTAAGACTTCCCTTTTTAAATACATCTTCCTTGTGAATAAATATTGCAGAATGAGGCAGTTGATGTGATCTGTCACCTTGTGTGTGTCCTCAATCATGCAATATCCCCCCTGCAGAACGGAAATTGCTTCCATTTCTCAAAGTAGAGCCATGGAGGGGAGGGAAGGCTGGACCCTCCCATTGAGATCCTAAAAGGAATCTGGGCCTTTCAGTGAGTGGGGGGTCCACTGAAGGAGTTTCCCAGGATTCAGCAACTGTGACATCATAATGTCAGCTGCAGAAGTGAGCCACCCTTCACGTTGCTGCAGTCCACATCCCCTGGTGGGTTTAAGTCTCTGCCCTGAGTTAGCACTCATTTCTTCCTACGTTCTCTTTTCACATACAGGAAGGCTCTTTCCAGACACAGAGGATTTGTGGAGATTGAGGAACATGCTGAAAACACAGGAATTTCATGACTGTCATATAAATCAATAATGAAAGAACAAACAATGAAGCTTCCCACCCCATGTGTGAACACACATGCACACACACACACACACACACACACACACACACCATGTCTATATTTCTCCTAGAGATCTATTTAGATCCTTCTCATACACCATCAACTCCTCACTGAGGCTGGAATCCTAAATCACAGTCACCTCCCTTATTCTTGCCATAGCCAGTCCTTCCAGGGCTCTAGCCTCTCTCTTCAGCTTGCCCAAAATGAAGATTCGGGAGCTGCAATGTTCAGGTCAGTTGCAGGGGAGGATAGGGTGCAACGGGAAAGAGAAGCAGAGGCTCTTTTCTCATAGACGACCCTGGCCTGGATGGGCAGCACCCTTGGGCATGTAGGCAGGTGCTGGCCTGGCTGGCAAGACCCAGTGTGACATGGGATGACTGCTTTACCTTCTTCATCCATCTTTGTAGCAGCTCCCAGGGGAAACACTAGTACATTCCTGTGAAGATACAGAGGACTCCTTCTGGATATACTTTATTTAAAAAGAAAGGCTATTGCTTAAAAGAGGTATCTGTGTTGATAAGATCTCAGGTTTTAGGAGAAGTATTTAAAAATAAAAGCATCTTGGCACATGAAAGAAAACAGACGTGCTATGTTAACCTCTATGTCAACTCTATGTCAACCAAGTTCAAATGCCAATCAGGATTAACTTTCTTCTGTTCAAGGTAAATAATCCACTTACCAAGGTATTTGTCAACAATGTGCAGGAAATGGAGGAACAGTTTTACCTTACCCTGTGGACAGAATTTTACATCAAAAGTTGACTTCTAACATCCATCCTCAATTTTCTGCAAATACACTTCCATCCCTTCTCCAAACCTCCAAACTTGCCCACCTGCACTGCAGACTTGTGGCCTGACAGCACAACTTTCTGAATACCCAGGATCCAGCTGACTCCGAAAGCTATGAGCCTTTACTGCCGGACATAAAGCAGATCAGGCTGTGAGATAAGGCCTGGAAAGCTGGACTTTTTCCTTGTATATGTAAAATTCTCATTTGAATATGCATATGATGTTAAAAAAGAAAGCTCTTCACCAGTTCACATGTTTTTTTCCCATATATTTTTCAGAATTTAAACAAAAAAACAAAACAAAGCAAAACCTAGGAAGAACCAGCCTTAAAATTTCAATCAGAGAACAATTTTTTTTAAAAAAAGTAAACATCAAAACCTCTGGGTTACTGAGATTCTTTAATCGTGACAACCTGACAGTGCGTCTTTGTGTGTGGCTGTGGTGTCCTCTGTGGTTGAAAGGTTAAATTGTGAGCAGCTGAAGTGGCTCACTCTGTATGCTTAACTCAGAGTGCAGAATTTATTACACAGTCATGATCTCATTTAGTATGCAGGGTAAATAGCCTCATTAAGAATATAATGTGAAGGAGATTCACGACTTTTCCAACAGGGTTGGAGAGGTCAGCTAAGGAAGAGCAGGAGACCAGGAGCCGGGAACAGGCCTCTGACTCCCTGCAGCTGCAGTCTTGCCCTGTTTGAGGCCTATAAACTTAGTCATTTTAAGAATAGTATCAGTCAGAGAAGGAGAAAAGGACCCTATTGAGAAGGGTAAGACCTTAAAAAACCTCCAGAGGCTTTTTTCCAGAGAGTGTGAATGAAATGTAGTGATAGACACCAGTTAAGGAAGTCTGACAGGCAAGCGTGAGAAAGCCTGGCAAAGGTGATATCTCTGAGAAGAGCAGTAATATTTCTTTAACCCTGAGCTGGCCCTCAGCACAGCTGGGAAGCCAGTTCTTTATCTTGTATGAAAACTCTTCCTTTACTCCTCCCCCACTCCATGAACCACAACTCTGCCCCAAAACCAGATTTTTAGTACAGGAATCTTTATGAAACTCCCCTGATGGTCTAAGGCCCCTTGGTAAGTAAGAGCTTGATGGTTCCATCCCTCGGAATGGTAGGTGCTGCTTCCAGGGCTCATCCTTCCTGCTCTCTTCCACCCACTCCTAGTGAAATTTACTTGACCTGCTCCTCAGAGACAAATAAGATAACACTGACCAACCAGAGAGGCTGGCCTCTGCAGATGGGCATAAGGGAGAAATCCAAGCAGCCAGTGCCCACAGAGGCCCCAGTTCCTCTAACAGTAATCTGGAGGTGATTCTCTCTGTTTCTTTCTCCTGACTATGAACATGGTTTTCTGTTTGTTTTGTTGCAGTGCCAGGGATCAAACCTAGGATATTGCTCATCCTAGGCAAATGCTCTGCCCCAAAAGAATGGTTTTCATATATATGTCAGAAAAGATGGTGTTTTAATCATCTTTTTCATTGCTGCAATTAAAAGACCCAACAAGAACAATTTTAGGAGGAAAGGTTTATTTTGGGGCTCATAGTTTTTGAGGTCTCTGTCTGTAGAAGGCTGGCTTGATTCCTCATGGCTTGAGGTAAAGCTGAACATCATGGCAGATGAGTATGGCAGAGGGAAGCATCTCAAGGCATTACCATGAAGCAGAGAGAGAGACTCTATGCCAGATATAAATTATATACCCCAAAGGCATGCTCCCAAACGACTCACCTCCTCCAGCCATACCCTAGCAGCCTACAGCCACCAGTTAATCTCGATCAGCTGATTAACTCACTGATTGGGTCAAGGCTCTTATAACCCAACCATTTCACCTCAGCCTTCATATTGTCACACATGAGCTTTTGGGGGACACCTTTCATCCAAACTATGACAGATGGGTTCTACTTATATAGAACAGTAGAAAGTTAATACTTTGAGCATTTGATTAAAAAACAAACAGAAACAAACAGAAAAAAGGATAGATGCAGAAAAGCCCTTCTAGGCTAAGTTCTAAGGCAAGAAGAGGTTGGTCCTAACACAGGACCAACCAGGGGAAGATCCCTGCCTTGAGCAGCCCTACCTAATCTGACTCCCCTCAATCCTGATGGGGCCTGTTTGAATCTCACCGGAAGGAGCTCAGGACACCACTGTAGCAACCTTGCTCAGAACCAACCAGGGGAGGTTCCCTGACTAGAGCAGCCCTGCCTACATATGTCCTGAGTTCCTGTTGAGGCCTGTTTGAATACTACTGGAAGGCACTCAGGACATGACCTGTAGGACCCTGGTTAGGAGCAGCCCTGCCCAGAACCAACCAGGGGAGGTTCCCCACTTGCAGTAGCAACACCTACCTGATGCCCCGCATTCTGATAGGTTCAGATTTGCAACCTCGAACCTGGAACCAAAAAGTAGAGCAACATGAGGACCCAGGCAGAAACAGCTCCTGGAAGAAGGGGATCATCAAAGAGTTGGTGGCTGATCTGACCCTTTGACTTGCAAGGAAAAACCACCTGGAGAACTGCTTACATTCCTCTCAGAAACTCTCAATTCAGAGATCCACAAGAAACTCTTCAAAATTAAGAATCAAACAAGGAGAGGTTCAACTCAAACCCAATACTCCCCCCAAAAGGATGCCATGAAGGGGTCAAGATGAAAACCATGAAATTATTATCAATGATCTGATTACTAAAAGGAACAATGAGCTAAAAGAAGATATAATGAAGGGACTAAGTAAAAAAATCAAGAGACGAAAAGCTCTGTTATCAAAGAAATAGACATACTCAAAAAGGAAGTAACAGCGCTAAAATATGCAGTCAAGGACATGAGAGGAACCATTGAAGAATTTAATAATACACTAACATCTGTAGAAAACACAACCTCAGCTCTTGAAGAAAGAACTTCTGATAATGAGGCCAGGCTGAGCAAGCTAGAGCACACAGATGACAAAAAAGAAAAACTCACAGAACATGAACAGAATTTTTTAAAATGTCTGGGATGAAATGAGAAGAAACAATCTAAGAGTAATTGTGATACAGGAAGAACTTGAAGCATGCAAATAGGATAAGGAACATTCTCAAGGAAACTGCTAAAGAAAATTTTGACCATGTAAAATTACAGTCAGACATGCTCATCCAGGAAGCTTATGGAATGCCCAATAGGCCTAATCAAATGAGAATCTCACCAAGACACATCATATTCAAAATGTACAACAGGGAAATCAAGGAAAGAATATTAAAAGCAGCAAGGGAGAAACGCCAAATCACATTCAGAGGTAAACCAATAAGAATCACATCTGCTTTTTCAGTTCAGATTCTGGAAGCAAGAAGGTCATGGAAGGAGATCTTTCAATGCCTGAATAAACACAACATGCAGCCAAGAATACTGACCCTAGCAAAACTCAGCTTCAAATTTGAGGGGTAAATAAGAACTTTTCTGTGATAAGAACAAACTTGCAGAATTCATGAACAGAAAGCCAGCATTACAAAGAATTCTCAAAGATAAACTCCAGATAGAAGAACAAGCTAATATTCCCCAAAACCCACAAACAGAGGAAATTTAATAAAGGTACATACTATCAATAGACAACTAAGACAGCACAGAATTTACTAATAAAACACAATGAAGGCCGGGATGTAGCTCAGTAGCAAAGTGATTGCACAGCATTCGCAATGTCCTGGGTTCAACCCCCAGTTCCAAAAAAACAAATAATAAACCCCAGCCAAAAAAAAAAAAAAAAGAAAACCTAAAAAAAACACAATGAATAATGACCACAACCACAAAACGATTCTAACACTAAATGTAAATGGTCTCAATGCACCAATCAAAAGACACAGACTAACAGATTGAATTAAAAAAAAATCCAACAATATGCTCCTTACAGGAAATCCACTTTACAGCCAATGACACTCACAGATTAAGGGTGAAAGGATGGGGAAAACTCTACCAGGCATACAGGCCAAGAAGCAAGCTGGAGTTGTGATTCTTATATCCAACAAAGTGGATTTCATACATAAATTAATCAAAAGAGACAAAGACGGCCATTACATCCTAGTAAAGGGAAGAGTACAACAGGAGGAAATAATCATAGTAAATATATACTCTCCAAACACCAATGCTCCCAACTATGTGAAAAAATTACTCCAAGATATAAAACCGCTTATGGACCTCAACACAATAGTACTGGGAGACTTTAACACTCTTTTTATCAGATCATCAAAGCAAAGAAACAATAAAGAGATTGCCAGTCTAAACAACACCATAAATCAAACAGACTTAACAGACATCTACAAAATATTCCACCACATATTGGCAGAGTACACTTTCTTCTCAGCAGCATATGATCCTTCTCCAAAATAGGTCATATTCTAGTTCACAAAGGAAATATCAGCAAATATAAAAAAGTAGATAATATCCCGTGTATCCTATCAGTCCATGATGTCATGACCCTAATAATTAATAGCAAAAACCATGACACAAAACATACATATATGTGGAGATTGAATAACATTCTTCATTAAATGAAGAATGAATTCAACAAGACATAAGAATGATAATTAATGAATTCCTAGAAGAGAATGAGAATAAAGACACAACAAATCAAAACCTAAGGGACAGCATGAAAACATTCTTAAGGGGAAAGTTTATTGCACTAAGTGTTCATATTAATAATCAGGAGAGATCCCTAACAAATAAGCTTATGTGCCAACTCAAATCTCTACAAAAGGGAGAACAGTCTAATCCCCAGGCCAGCAGAAGACAGGAAATAATTGAGATCAAAGCTGAAATCTATGAAATTGAGAACAACAACAACAACAAAACAATAAAAAAGAATTGACAAAACAAAGTGATGGTTCTTTGAAAAAATAAATAAAATTGACAGACCCCTAGGTAATCTAACTGAAAGGAGGAGAGAATCAAAGCAAATCAAAATAATCAACGAAAGGGAGTGATCATCACTTATCCCCTTGAAATCAAACAGATTATTAGAACATATTTTGAAAAATTATACTTCTAAATCAGATAATCTGGATGACATGGATAAATTTCTAGACACATACAACATATCCAAATTGACACAGGATGACATTGAAATCTAAAACAGCCCAATAACAGGCACCAAAATCCATACAGCAATTAAAAGTCTTCCAAAGAAAAAAAACCCAGGACCTGATGGATTGTCTGCAGAGTTTTACCACACCTTTGCAGAAGAGCTTATTAAGCTATTCCAAGAAATGAAAAAGAGGGAACTCTCCCAAATAATTTTTATGAAGCAACCATAACTCTGATACCAAAACCCAACAAAGACACATAAAAAAGAAAACTATAGACTCATATCCCTCATGAATGTTGATACAAAAATCCTTAATAAGGTTCTTGCAACCCGCATTAAAAAACACATAAGAAAATAGTTCATCATGATCAACTGGGCTTAATTCCAGGTATGCAAGGCTGGTTCTACATATGCAAATCAATAAATGTGATTCATCACTTAAACAGAATTAAGGACAAAAACCATATGATCATCTCAATAGATGCAGAAAAAGCCTTTGATAATATCCAGCACCCATTTATGCTCAAAACTTTAGAGAAAATAGGGATCAAAGGAACTTACCTTAACATTATAAAGGCCCTATATGCCAAACCCTCAGCTGGTATAAAACTAAATGGAGAAAAGTTGAAAGCATTTCCATTGAACTCGGGAACAAGACAAGGCTGCCCACTTAAACCACTTTCATTCAATATAGTCCTCAGGACCCTGGCAGGAGCAATCAGGCAAGAGGAAGAAATCAAAGGATAAGAATAGGAAGAGAGGAAGTTAAATTACCCCTTTTTACTGATGACATGATCCTATATCTGGAAGATCCAAAAAACTCCACCAGAAAACTGCTAGTGCTAAGAAACAGATTTGGCAAAGTAGCAGGCTACAAGATCAATGCCCATAAATCAATAGCTTTCCTATACGTCAACAATATTAGGGCAGAAGAAGAAATTCGGAAATTGGTCCCATTCACAATACCCTCTAAAAGAATAAAATATTTGGGAATTAATATAACAAGAGAAGTAAAGACCTCTACAATGAAAATTATCGAACATTGAAAACAAAATTTGTAGAAGACCTGAGAAGATAGAAAGATGTTCTGTGCTCTTGGTTAGGCAGAATTAATATAATTAAAATGCCCATTCTACCAAAAGCACTGAACAGATTCAATGCAATCCCCATCAAGATTCCAATGTCATTCTTTATAGATATAGAAAAAGCAATTCTCAAATTCATTGGGAACAACAAGAAACCCAGAATAGCCAAAACATTACTAAACAAGAAAGACAAAACAGGTAGTTTTGCAATACCACATCTAAAATTATACTACAGAGCTGTAGTATTAAAAACAGCATGGTATTGTTATCAAAATAGGAATGAAGACCAACGGAATAGAATAGAAGCCTCTGAAACAAACCTGCAAATCCTTAAATATCTGATCTTGGACAAAGGGGGTCAAATATAACATGGGGGAATGACAACCTATTCAACAAATGGTGCAGGACAAACTGTACAGCCATGTGCAAAAAGTTGAAATTAGATCCTTATGTCTCATCTTCCACAAAATCAAATTGAAATGGATCAAGGAACTAAGAACTAAACCAGCTACCATAAAACTGCTAGAAGAAAAGTTAGGAATAACACTCCAGCATATGGGAGTTGACAATGACTTCCTCAACAAGACTCCAAAAGTGAAAGAATTACAGTCTAAAAATCAATGAGTGGGATGCCATTAAGCTAAAAAGTTTCTGTACAGCCAAGGAAATAGTCCAAACAGTTAAGAGACATCCTACAGAATGGAAGAGAATCATGGCCTGTGATCCCTCTGACAGGGACTAATATCCAAAATGTACATAGAACTCAAAAAACTCAATAACAAAAACATGAATAATCCAATCATTAAATGTGCCAGAGAGCTAAACTGAAACTTCTCAACAGATGACACTGAGCAACAATGAATACATGAGATAGTGTTTTCTAAATCACTGGTAATCAGAGAAATGCAAATTAAAACTACCTCACTCTATTCAGACTGTCAAAGAAGAAGAATATAAACAATAACAAATGCTGGAGGGGTTCTGGGATAATGGCAACACTAGCACACTGTTGGTGGAATTGCGGAGTGGTCCAGCTGCTCTGGAAAGCAGTATGGAGATGCCTCAAAAATTTGTAGAATTGGATCCATCACACAATCCAGTTATCCCTCTTCTGGGTATTTTCCCAGAGAAATTAGAATCAGCACATTACAGTGACACAGCAAAATCCATGTTCATAGCAGCTCAATTTACAATATCTAAATTATGGAACCAACCCAGATGTCCCTCACTGGATGAATGGATCCAAAAGCTTTGGTAAATATATATACAATGGAGTTCTACTCAGTTATTAGAAACAATGATATTGCATCTATTGAAGGTAAAAGGATGGCATTGGAAGAAATCATGCTGAGTGAAGTTAGCCAAACCCCGACGCAGAGAATCAAGGGCCAAATGTTATCCCTCATTTGTGGAGGCTGGACCTAAACCCAGGCTCAGGCGTAAAGTAGACAAACTTATGCATTACATCCATAGAACAAAAATGCAAAAATGTTAATATTTATGAGATACAGTTGCAAGATACTTCATAAGATATTTGAATAAGCTGCGCTGCATGCATGAACAAAAATGTTAAAGTTTAATCCTATTGTCAAATATTTTGAAGAATAACAAGGGATGGTAGGAAGGGAAGAGAACGGGAAATGTTGGAACTGAAATAAAGCAAGGTACATTCCTAGCAGTTATAAATGTCACTGTGTATACTATAGCCGTATATATAAAAACTGTTCTTCATAGTTATAAGAATGATGTCACAATATTTGGGTTTTTTAGGAACAATTTAGTGCCCAGAAGAAAGGCAAGGGATCAGAGGACAAAATGAGGGAGGTAGAGGGGTGTATGTGGGAGTATTGAACAAATTGTATTACAGATTTGTGTGCATCTAGGAATGTGTGACAACTAATCCCATCATTATGTAAAACTATAATGCACTAATAAAAAATAATATTTAAAAATTTTTAAAAAGGTCCTAAGATAAAAGCTGATATGAATAGTGCCTTCCCCATAGTCACACATTAGGAAAATAGTCTGAATTTCCTCAAAAAATAGTATTCAGTGATTTAGGATGTACATATCTAATGCACCAATATTGGGAAATGAAAGCACTAATGTTAGTATATAATCACATAAATATTGGTATTTAAAGTTGGTGCAGGAAATTTCAGGGACTAGTTAATTTAATTCAACTATATCTATGACTCTGATTGAAACAACCCTGATAATTTTAGAAAGAAGAGAGGTAAAAAATGGTCTCACATTTACATACCATTAACCACTGTAATCGGGTAAGAATGAAGCGAGGGATCTCAGATTGCAGAGTTAATGCTTTGCATGTAGACAGCGAACCATAAAATTGTCACTGCTGAGTAAAGATGAGTGAGATTTTAGTTCCAACTCCCCTGTGGAAGCTCGCCATTGTAATTTCAGTGTCCTGGTTTTTAAAGGCAAGTAAACCACAAGGTCTGAAGACTTACTCTTTTTTTTGTTTTTACCACTTTTGAATGCTAAGATGTTTTATGCTGTAGAATTCAGACCATACACTCCTGACACACGAGGAACAAAAAGTGGAATAGACACAGAAATAAAAATGAGGAAAGTATGTCTTTATAGGACAACCACTGGTCATTTCAGAGTGTGAGTACCCCACCAGTGAAGAAAACATGGTTTCTGGTTTCCATTATAACTTGGTTACTTGGGTGATAGTACCTGCCTTATTCTACAAGGTAGGACAAAAGAAAGAAGATATTTTAGTCAGCTTTGTCATTGCTGTAGTCAAAGACCTAATAAGGACAATTTAGAAGAGGGAAAGTTATTTGACATGTTTTTAGAGGTCTCAGTCCATAAGCACCTGACTCCATTGCTGTGGGCCCAAAGTGGTGCAGAACGTTACAGCACAAGAGTGTGAATGAGGAAAGCAGCTCAGGACACGGCAATAAGGAGGCAGAGAAAGAGAGCTCCGCTCAGCAGGGACAAAATATAAGCCCCAACAGCACAGCTCAGTAACCTACTGGCTCAATGCACTGCCTAGGTTAAGGCTCTCACAGCCCAATCATTTCATCCCTAAACAGATTTGCATTATGTCACACATGAGCTTTGTGTGGACATCTCATATCTAATGCGTAAATGAAATGAAAATAATGCATAAATGAAATGAAAATAAGAAGATGAAGAAAATTACTTTTTGAATCTGATATTAAACATATTAATTTCAACTATAAAATTATTGCTTGTGAATAGAGAGTTTTTTTTCCCTACCACAGCATATTCAGCAGTCAGAAAGAAGAATAGCAGAACCTCAACCCCATTATCCCTCCCCATTCCTCACTTCCTTTGATGCTTGGACCAAGTAGAAAACAAGCCTGACTACAGCATTCTGTTACAGAGAAAGACAGTGAGAGAGAGAGAGAATCAATTTTCTATTGAGTTTTTTCACATGGCTTTCATTGCTCTGACACTTAGTTGTATTGTGTACATGGGTGCTGGGGTTTGAACCCATGTACTTGTGCATGCCGGGCAAGTGCCCTAACCACCGAGCCACCACTCCAGCCCCCAGATGGTACAATTTGAAGCAGCCCAAACACTTCCCATTTCTATCACCTTCATCTCTCCTATTCCATACATTCTATATCCACTTAGGGATACAAATGCATAGAAATGCAAGACAGGAAATGAGATAACACGTTTTAGCAGCTAATGAAGTTTATTTTGGAAAAGTAAAAATACAATAATTAGTGGTATAAATTGTAAGAGTTTTGACAGTCTATATTCCCTGAGATTATAAGGATTTATATATCTGATTAAATCAGCAAGAAAGTGATCCAGAAAAGAAGTTGAGTTAGTTTTCTATCATTATGACAAAATACCTGAGAAAAATCAACTTACAATGAGGAAAAGCTAATTTTGGCTCATAGTTTTAAAGTTTCAGTCCATGGTTTTGTTGGCTTCATTGTTTTAACCTCTCTAGAAAGGCAGAACATCATGCAGGAGGTGGTGTTTGAGCAAAACTGCTGAACTCATACCAACTGGAAAACAAAAGGAAAGAGGAAAGGGCCAGGGTCAAAACATCTTCAAGGGCACACCCTCAATGACCTAACTGCCTTCCATTAGGACCCACCTCCTACAGGTTGTACCCCCTTCCATTAATACCACCAACTGGACCCAACCCTTCAACACATAGACCGTGGGATACATTCAAGATCCAAATCATTACTTAAGCAGATCCCACCTCAATTCAGACAGAGCTGTACTAAAATTAAATATTTTCAGGCACTCATAAAAATCATCGCTGAGCAGCCCTCTTATGACCTCATTTTATCTTCATCTCCATCTCTATCTCTGACACAAACCCTAAACACTTTCTAATTATTTCTCCCTGTTCAATTAGTTTTAACATTCTAGGCAGAAACAAGAAACTTTAGATCTCTAGGCTTATTATAACTAGCAGATATCTTGCTGTTCCGCATGTTGTTGCTATGATTTCATTGCTTCCAAAATATTAACATTATAGTATTGCCCATCTGACTCAAAATGAACTTGACTCACAAGAAAGGGAAAAAAGTGTTGGTTATATACCATGCTAATTAATTTGGGTAAAATACAATCCTAAATTCATTTTACTAAAACATGGAGATAATATTTTATGCAGCCATATGACAAGAATTAAATAAAATAAGGCACTTAGAACACCTCCTGACATAGAATAAAATCTAATACGGTGAATACATTCTTAGTAAAATAAAATGGAATAAGAAATATTGATCTGATATTATTCAAATCAATAATATATTTAAAACTATATATGGCCCTAAATATGTTTCAGTATTTAACAATATAGAATGGAAATAAACTAAGCATTAAAACTAAAGAAGATACAAAAATACGTTAAGTATAAAAAGTCAGTACAAATTATTGAAAGGAATTATTGCATGAAAAATAGAAAAACTAAAATTAAAGTAGTTTCTATTATAAAAGTTTAAAATCTCTTATTAAAGGGAGATAATATTTTCAGTTTTCATCAATCAAACCCACAAGGTTAAATGTACATTAACATATAAAAGGTCATATAAACACAGATTCCGAGGCAAAGTATTTATAAAAATTAATATTTGATATTAAATTACAAATTATCATTGATAAAGATAATATTCTAGGAAACAATAACAGTACCATAACAGAAACCAGAAGCTGAAAACCTGACTAATCCAATAATTATCCCAAAGTCCACCTAATTTGTCAATTTCCAGCATTGCATCTCTGGTCTGGAAATTGGCAAGCTTTTCTATAATGGGAAAGATGGTAAAAATTTTAAGCCTTGAGGTTCATGCAGTCTTGGATACAACTACTCAATGTTGTCATTGTAATATGAAAGCAGCCATAGACACTGTAAATCTATAAGAAGTCTGTGTTCCTACAAAAACCTCATTTTCAAAAACCAGTGTGGGGCAGGCAGATTGGCTACAGCGTGCAGACTTTGGACCCAGTCCTAGTTACAAACATCATTCCCCTAGATTATATCCTAGCCTCCAACTATCCACTCCATTTTCTTCCATCTACTCTGCAAAGCAGCACCAGCACCTCCAGCCAATCCACTCTTTAGGGTGAAGCATAATAAATATGATTAACAACATCCTGTTTTACACTTAACATTTTTAACATTTTTTTACTCTTACACTAAAAGCAGAAAATAAAAAAAAAAAACAGTCCAGCCCCCATCTGCTGCAGAAACTGACTTCCTCCCAATTGCTCTATGTCCTTTGCTTCCTTCCACTACAGAACTGTTGCATACACTTGCTTCTTAGTCTAAATCTTCCTACTCCACCCTTTTCCTAATTAACTCCTCATAACACATACCTTAGCTCATGGATTATTTTCTTAGGTAATTAATTATTCTTTGATTTTATCCACCAATTACAAAGCCTTTGGTTTTCCCCAGTACTGCATCTTCTGACCTGCAATTTCATATGTATTTATCATAGTTAGATCATTATATGTCTCCCCACGAGATTATATGCCCTAGAAGGGCAAAAGATATTTCTTCATTGTTTGTGACTTATGTCCTCAGTTTGTAGCACTAATGTCTGATACATAACAGGGACTCCATTTGCTGAGTAAATAAATAAGCTAAAGAATGCATAAACAATGCAATTGTTCCAATGAACAGTTGGGAAAACTTCACACTCTTCAAATTCCTCTATAACAATTCCAGGGCTAATTATGAAATGATTTTTTAACTTTTTTAGTTCCCAAGACTTTCAGAAACTTTCAGAGTTAAAAAAAATTGAAAATATACCTCATTTATTTTATGAAACTAGCATTGACTGGTAGTAAAACAATAAAAAAAGAAGAGTTGGTAATTGTATATTCACAAGCTACTTTTTTGAGCTACTTGAGACATTCTTCAACAGTCTTCTGGCTCCCCAGATGATTTCAATATTCACCCATGGCCAAGACCCACCACATGCAGGCAGCTTCCCCTGGGGATCTCTGGAAGGCCAAAGAAAGTAGCCTGCTGATGAGAGGAGTGGGTCATTAACTGCAAAGTTTGGTACTTCCTTTAAGCAAATTCAAGTCATGTACATTTTTATTACTAAGTGCTGCATCTACAAGAAAAGGAATATTAAGATTACAAGATTAGGATGTATTTTTATCTCTCCAATTACTCTGAGAATCAGAACATGCTGATCCAAGAATATCTAGAGAGAACAATAGAACAAAAGAGCCCTGAATTCTATGTTGGCCTATATAAGAATTTATTTTAAGATGAAAGTTATTTTAAAAATCTGTGTAAGAATATACAATTACTAAATAAATGTTCCTGGATACATGCTTAACTATTCAGAAGAACCTCATAAAATAATCCAAATAAATTCTAGTTAAATATAAAAGATGAAAATATAAAGCAACCTGAAGACCAAAAAACATGGTAAATATTTCATTCATATTAGGCTAGGACTTCCCAAAGAACAAAAGATCTGACTGAAATAGTGAATTGAAATATCAGTTGCTTGGTCTATATAAAAACATCCATGTATAATTTTGCAAATATATGTCATACTGTTAGTATAGATAGATTCAGATATAGATATAAAATAAATTAAAAGACATAACAAAAATTGAAACAAATATTTTTAACAAATATGGCAAAGGGTTAGTTTCCCTTATATGTAAAGAGATGTTAAAATAAATATTTGCTTTTGTGTTTGTTTTTGTTTGTGGCACTGGGAATGGAAACTCACACTCTACCACATCTTCTACTCAAAACCTTAAAATCTGTTTAAAAAAAAAGGATGAAGATGTAGAGGAAACTTAAGCAACCAGTAAAAACAAATAATTTATCAATAAAAGAAGAAATTAAGAACTTCTTGACATATTCAAAACAAATTTCTGATCTGAATAATGTTATAAAAGCTGCCAATTTAAACTAATAAAAGTTCATTTTTATATGATAATTCTCAGTGCCAATGAAAGTTGAAATGCAGTATTATTTCATATACAGTTGGTGCTAGTGTAGACTGATTAACCTCAAAAAAATAAAAATGCAAACTAAGCCTCTAAACATCAGAACTCTAACCCACTACTAATTCTCCTAAGAATTTATTATGTACAATGATGTTTATAACAGAGCTATTTATAGTTGCAAAACTTTGGAATAAATGTCATTAATAGGAGAATTATTAAATTCCTCATTTTATTTCTTATGACTGAATATTATGCATTCATTTTGATTCAGACTGCTGAAGTTCAACTTCAAGGTCATGGAATACTGTCCATGATTCCATCAGGTTATAAAAATGAATGTACTAATTAGGGTACAAAAATCTGTGTGTTTGGGTGCATACACACACAAGTGGGGTAGTACAGTACAGAAGGAATGACTAAAGGAAATATGGTAACATGCCAATGACAGGTCTCTCTGAGTCATAAAAATAAAATAGATTTTTATTTTATTTATTATAGTTTTCTTCATTTTCCAGATTCCATTGAGTCATGTTATATAATCAGAAAAGATACACCAAAAGTAAGTAAAAATACAACTTTGTGACCTATTTTCATACATTGCTTACCTCCTTCCCTGTTTACTCTCTTCTCTACTGGTATAAATTATTTCAGAAATCAGTAGGATGTAGCAACCAGTTATTTTAGACAATGATCTATTTTAATGTTTAGATCATAATCATTTTTCTTTTTTTTTAGAAGTACATAGAGAAACAATTGAGGGGGAAACATTATCAAACCATCAGTAACCAATGTATATATACTTTATTATCCAGGGGTAATGCCAAAACATGGATGACCACCTTGAGTTTCACCTAATGCAGTTCCCCCAGAAGAACTTATGTGTTAAATGGGTATCTCCTGGAGGAATGACATCAGCTTCTGGGATGGTTCCCCCATATTCCCACTCTCCAGTCTCCTATGAGTTCTTCATACACCCTCCCCCCTCTCCATCCCCCTCCCTACACCTCCAAATATCCTAGGGAGCCATCCTCCTATTACTCTGAGAATCATACAATTTGAAGTTATTGTTAGGTTAGCTGTCTAACCTACTGCTTCCCTATGTATTCTAGCTTCCACAGATGAGAGAAACAATTCAGCCCTATAGTCTTTGAGATTGGGATACTTCACTTAGCATAATTGTTTCCATCTCCATCCATTTGATATCAAAAGCCATAATATTGTCTTCTCTAATGGCCGAGTAGTATTCCATTGTAAATATGTACCAAAGCTTTTGTATCCACTCGTCAAGTGAGGGGCATCTGGGTTGGTTCCATAATCTAGCTATAGTAAATTGAGCTGCTATAAACATTGAGGAACCTACATCACTATAATACTCTGATTCTAACTCTTTTGGGAAAATAACCAGGAGTAGGATAGCTGGGTCATAAGGTGGTTCCATCATTAAGTTTTTGAGGATTCTCCACACTGCTTTCCATAGTGGCTGAACCAGTTTGCAGTCCCACCAGCAGTGTAACAGCTTTCCTCTTTTCCCACAGACCCTCCAGCATCTGTCATTGTTTGTATTCTTCATTTTTGCCACTCTAACAGGAGTGAGGTGGTATCTCATTGAGGTTTTGATTTGCATTTCCCTTATAGCTAATGATGTAGAGCATTTTCTCATATACTTATGGGCTTTCTGGACTTCCACTGGAGAGAAGTTCCTTTTGAGTCTTTAGCCCATTTATTGATTGGATTATTTGTGGGTTTGGAGTTTAGTTTCTTTAGTTCCCTGTATATTCTGGATATTCGCCTCTGTCCGAGGTTTAGCAGGCAAAGGTTTTCTCCCATTCTGTAGGTTCTCTCTTGATGCTCTTGACTAGATCTTTAGCTGTGCAGAAACTTTTTAGTTTAATTGCATCCCATTCAATTGATTTTACAGCTTGAGCCATGGGAGTTTTGTTAAGGAAGTAGCTGCCGACTCCTGTATGCTGTAGTGATGACCCTACTTCTTTTTCTAGTAAGTTTAAAGTTGCTGGCTTAATATCCAGGTCTTTGATTCATTTTGATTTAATTTTTGTGCAGGGCGAAAGATAAGGATACAGCTTCAGTTGTCTAAACATGGCTGTCCAGTTTGTCCAACAGCATTTGTTGAACAGGCTATCTTTCTTCCACACTATGCTTTTGCCCCCTTTATCAAATATCAAATAGTTAAATATATGGGGGTTTGTCTCAGGATCTTCTATTCTGTTCCACTGATTTTCTGTTCTGTTTTGATACCAATACCATGCTGTTTTTGCTACTATGGCTCTGTAGTATAATTTCAGGTCAGGGATTGAGATACCCCCTATTTCTTCCTTTCTATAGAGTAATGTTTTGGCTAGTCTGGGTCTCCTGTTATTCCATATGAACTTGAGAATTGCTTTT